>WYDI02005369.1:0-15969 GCA_009867235.2 Psittacus erithacus | reverse complement strand
ACCTTAGTTACTGGACTGTTCTTATCTCAACCCATGGGAGTTACATTCTTTCCATTCTCCTCCCCATCCCTCTGGGAACAGTGTGGGGAGAATGCGCGGGGAGTGAAAGAGAGACTGTGTGGCTGACTAGGCTTAAACCATGACACATACTTCTTAGATCTGATGCATATCTTCCTTATTATTAACTAAATAATACAAAACATACAGCTTTATGTTGTACTACAAGAGTTAGTGAAAATATATTGTCCAACAGTATGAATAAGCGGCTTTAACAGCATGGAGTCTGCCTTGCAGTTCTGCATAGTGTAGGAAAGATCTTCAATGGAAGTACCCTAATTTGAGAAGGCTTTGATCATTTTGTTTTACTTTATTTTTTTACATGATGAACACAGGGACTGCCTTTTTTCTCTTTAAAGTGGCTTTGGTGGGGTTTTTCTTCTAGTTTGTTTTTTTTTTTCATTCTTGGCAAGGCATTTAATAAAAGCTTAGTATAAATTTCTAGTTTACAGTGTTTCTAAATATGTGAGTGCATGAACTTATTGCAAGGGGTTTTCTGGTTGAATATGTTCACTATGTTTAGTCCCATGCTTTGAAGTTTAGCGAACAGCTGGGAGCTTCTGTCATTTATTCTGTTTTTCTTCACTTGACATCATTATCAGAAGTTAGGAGACATAATTTGTTGCTAAATACAATACTTACGTAATGAATGCTCTGAAAATAGATTTCATGAAGCAAAAATGATGTCTTTTGTTTATATTATGTAATATTTTATGATTATCTTCTTCAGATAGAACTGAAGAAGAACTTCATAAAAATTGCCCATATTTTTAGCCAAGCCTATCTGGAAACACCTGAAATTGGAGCACAATCTCTATTTTGTTTAATGTCTCAAAGTGTGCAGTCAGTTATCCCTCTCAGTATAATTCTTTATGGAGAAAGACTCATTCCTGATTATACAAAATAGTTCATCATTTGGTGCACACTTCACACTGACACTTTACATTTCAATTTCACATTTCAAGAGAAGGAAAAAGAAAGCTGCATAGATCCTGCAGATTTTCATGATAAGTGGCTAAGGTTTTGAGAATATTTATTACAAGTTGAATCACTTTGTGCTTTACTTTTGGATGTGAGGCTCAAGTCATTCACCCAACACCTAATTTAGTTTTCTTCCCTGGCTGCAGTCTGGAGTGGCTATTTAATTTTAACATTGTGGGCACAGAGGATAACTTCACTCAACAGTGCCATGACAGGGAGCAACTACTGAGGTCCAGACAGGATCTATGCACTGGTTTCTACAGGGTGAAATCTCGTGCTTCCCCAGGCTTCACGACATGGGCAATTTCCTGCTGTCTGGAAGCTCAGCTCAGATGGCCACTGTCCAAGGGGCAAGTTATTCAAATTCCAATCTATAAGAAGTTGAGGGCTGCAGGAAAAAAACCAGCCCACTTCTAAAAAATGGACATTTGGTATAGCTAGGTATATATGCTATATCAACCTTTATCAGGCTTTGACTAAAACCACTGCCAAAGCCCTACCAAGGCTTATAAAGATCTGGGATGTAAGTGAAGTATTACAGGAAGACCCGGGGACAAGACAGACATACAAATACTATCACCTCATTTCAGCAGTCAGGCTGATGTATCATGTGCCTTATGCACATAGGCAACTGTGCTTTCTTTCCCACTCCCTCCCCTTCTTTATTGTTTCTCAGCCAGACTGGCTGGCCGTGTAGGTGAAGAACAGATTATCTAGTCTTAATTTTAAACTACACTGGCCTTTTAAAATGGTTCATTTTAAAACAGTTTGCTTTTTGATACTATGATGTGTTTTGCTGCCTTTTTCTTCTCTGGAAATCTGTGTGGCTCATTTCATTCTCTCCCTGCAGTTACACTTCTCTGCATGGATAGACAGCCTTCTTGGAAGACATGAGCCCACAGGGGTTCACAGCTACATAGGTGCATAGGTGGAAGAAGAAGCAACAGAGAAGTGTTCATCACCTGTCTTGAGGGTTTTCTGATTTGGCATGCTGCCATTTGACCAACATTTGTCACATCAGACTGGTCTGAAATCCACCTCCAGTCTGACTTGTTCAAGCTCTAGGTGGAGTGGGAAGGCCAAAATAATATTGACCTTATCCACCTGAGAGGTTTAGAAGATTTGGGAAGAACGCTCAGCTTACATTGCACATGGGAGGGGATTTGAGTAATCTCACATCATCTACCTGTGTGAATTGATTTAAAAAAGCCATTTGGTTTACGTAGGGGCCTGTTCTATTAACCTGGATTCATTGCCTTTTTTACCTTTTTTTTTTTTTTTTTTTTTTTGGTGTAGATGAGAAAAGCATAGTGGACTTCCTATTTTGGGGGAGCGTAGCAGAGGATGAAGTTTAAGGGCTGTTGTTTTCGGCTGCAGTAGAGCTGTCTCCAGACTACCTATACATGTTCATATGTTTCATGTGTTTCACGGTGTAATTCATTTGTCTGCCTTCCTGACTACCACAGAGTTGGCAGCAGTTGCCCTAAGTTTTATGAAGCTGAACTACATATTCTGATTTTGTGCACTTGGTATGGCTCTCAGAAATAAAGCAAAGTGCAATAAGCCATGGTAATCCTCATGGTTTCAGGGAAGCAGGCATGGTAGATGTCCCTAAGAGTCCTTTAGTATTTAGTCAATTCCCTGAAGGTATATATCCATCTTTAGCTTCACGGGTGTTCAATCTTGGCAGAAAACTGCAAGTATCCAGACATGGGTGTATGGCCCAAAACAGAGGGAGAGTACTGGTCACAGTGCACACTGGCACTCTGATAACATGGAGGCTGACAGTTTTTGGGTGAAATGGAAGCTGACATGTCCCTGTTGGAAGACCTAAGAGCTGAAGAAAACCAGGTATCTTGAGTCTGATAGTAGCCTGTGTCCATGAGTACCCTGGTGCCTACTGAGAGTTTAGGAGTACAGCTTGGATGAAGGCTTGCCTGATACTGTGGGTGTGATTGTTGCAAATCATGTAGGTCTGACATCATGAAGAACAATCTGTTTTACCTTGATTACTTCCAGGCCAGGCTGAATTTGGTCAATTTAGAAGGCTTTCCTTGCTCATTAGGAATCTAAGTCTGTTAGACTGCAACAGGGAAGAGCATTTCCTTGATAGGGAGGGGTTCTTGGAAAGTGGATGTTAATGCTGAAGAGTGTGTACTGGCTCCTAGAAAAGAACCTTGAATGTTGCCATTTCTAATTTAAGGCCTTACAATTTCTATTATTCTTCTGAGAATAGTAGACAGGATAAGATCCTGCACTAGGTGTAGATGGCCCTTGTGCCAAATCTCCTGTCAAGAATAGAGGAAATTACTGACAAGGACTGTAGTACTCAGCTGTGAGAAAGGGAAACTCTGCTTTCTCTAGGTACAGGCTTAGGATGTACCCATCATGGGTTGAGGAGATGGGTATGTGCTAGGACAGCAGCAGAGGGATGCTGGGTATGAAGCTCTAGCATGTTTTGGGAAGATAATGCTGTGTGAAAATGTAGGATAGATGATGTGGAGTTCTAGATGGAGCCTAGATGTGATTTTGAAAGGCTAAGTATTTCAGAAGGAAAAAAAAGTAGAGCTTTATGTAAGTCTTGGTTGTGACCTTATATTGTCTCATATTGTCCCTGATTGTCATGGATATATTTCCATGTACGTGGCCCTGCACAGTTTTCCTGGAAGAGGCTGTTATGCATCAGCAGGAAAGAGTATAACTTTTCCTTCTCTTAGGACCACAAAGGGGAAAATAATTTTAAAAATTCAGATTTGCCTCCATAGACTCATATTGTTTTATCTGAATGGAACCTACTTATGTCAAGAAAATGCTATTTATTTTAGGGAGCAAAGTTTAAAAAACTTGTGATAGAGAGAACGAACTTAATCAATAACAAAAAGTTACTTGCTTCAAGCATAAATCTTTTTAAGATTGTTATTTGTTCTCTACAAACAATTGCAGCTCTGTGGTGTGTCTTTGAAATGATTACATGTTGTGTTTAGTTTTGTTTTGTTTTGGTTTGGTTTTTTAATCAGATCTGCAGTTTTATTCCACTTCATATTGAGAGGATGCAAGTGAACATGTAATATGCAGTCTCAGATTCATGCTAATGGTGATCCAGCAAATTGAAGCATTATACTCTGAGTTCAGTTGTGTTTTGCTGTTAAACAGCAAAGCCTCACTTGAAATGATACTAATTTCAAAGCTTTCTTCAGGATTTGTGTGTTTACCAGTAATCTTCATTGGTAATCAATTGGTAATCAATGGTAATCAATGGTTAAAATAAATATCCTGAGCTCTAAGATTATTTAAAGCTCTTTATTTCTCTCTATTAATTCATTTTTATGCATAGCGAACTGATAAGAAAGGTGTGCACAGAGCATCAAAAAAAAAACAATCAACTTTTAATGAGAATAAGTAAGAGGAACTGAGAGGGGTGAGCATGACTTGATCTTAAAGGTTTTTTCCAACATAGTTGATTCTGTGACTTTAATTTACTGAATAACAGTCTTGAGAGAAAGTCTGTTCCTCTGCATTTCTGCTAATGTGAATGAGTTATTTACATGTATTAGGAGGCCTGTTTTCCCCAAAGAGATCATACACTTTGATACACTCTGTATCAGTTTCTGCTTAAACAGGCATCTTAGAATAGTTCTTTCTCCTCATTTAGAGATGGGAAGGCAGGGAGGAAAATTAATTTCAGATGGCTTTAAGCAAATGTTAGAAAGGTTAACATTCACGGACTTCCAAATATCTTTTGGGCAGCTGACATTTTCAAATGCTAAGCTTTTTCCTTTAGCTGAATTCCAGTGCTAGACAGAATGCAATGGATGTGTGAAATGAAATATGCCATTCAAATATGGAAAAGAAGGGCAAAACTGCTTGTAACTATTACAGAGAATAAAAGGTAAAATTGAAAGCCTTTGCTACAAGCTGAGTGTTCTGTTTGAGGCATTTCACATGGACTTGATATATTTTATGTATGAGAAATGCTTGGAAACATTTTTCTCTCAACAAAGTATCCCCGAGAGTAATTTATTTTCAGATGAGGAAATTGCCTGTTCAAATGAGGGAAAGAAGTGGTTTGAAATTCCACAAAACCACATTGCAAGCTGAACCTGAAAAACAGGCAGACAGTATTACTAACTGGGCTAACATGTCTGAGTACCACTTTGGATTCAAGCCAGTCAATATGTTAATTTTATTTGCTTTAATATTGTTGCCTGTAGCATGCGTCCCTATAGTATGGAAACTGAGTATCCATCATCAAACATGCATATGTGTATATGGAAGATTATGGTTGGAATGACAAAAAAGAAAAAAAAAAAAAGATCGGGCAGGTATTTCTGATTACAGTACAGATACATGACAATCACTGACCTAATTAAACACAATGTGATGGTTTCCCAGCAGCACTGCATCAAAATGTTTTGAATTGACCCATTTTTACCATTTGTACCATGAGTCCAATGTGCTTTTGCAACAGAAAATAATTTTTTTCTAAGGAAATATGAATATACAAATATCAATGCCTCCAACAACATGGATTTGCTGATCAGTCATGAACATTTTTTCAACCTCCTAAGAAACTGGAGCCTGTGTAGTGACACTATGTCTACCAATGCTCCTAACACCTTCTGGACCTGGTAGCCTTCTTCAGCCATACTTAACAAAGGAATAGATGTCGCTGAGCAATGGGACATCACAATGATTTTGACTAAATTTATTTATGCAGCAAAAAGGCAAGGATCTAGTAGTACTGAAGCCAGAGAAAACCAAAGTTGTTGTATGGAGGATTTGGTGATGAAAGTTCATTAAATTATGACAAGCAGGGGATGTGGGAAGAACCTCACATTACTGGTATTGGACGGGGAACTGCCAGAGGAGAACAGAACGGCAGTGAGGCTGTTCTACGGATAGGGTAGAGGTAAGATCTTCTTTTATTTGAATGAAAAATAAACGGAGGGGAACATATGGGAAGGTGGGCAGAAGTCCCTGGAAAACCAGGTTTAACTATAGTTTTATGCTTAGTGGGACAATTCAGAGGTCTTTAATTCATAAGATAGTGACAACAATGACAGTAGTGATATCAGATTTTCATCATTAAGATATTGCCTTCTGTAAATAAACTAAAGATGAGTTTCTCTCCTCTTCCTGAATTTGTCTGTAATATACATGTAAAATCCAAGAACCATGGGTGGTTTATGGACCCTAAAATAAACAACCCAACCTGGCATTTTATTTCAAGAATGATTAGCCCTTGTTTTAAACATCACTACATAAAAACATACACGCAGCCTTTGCAGCAAGAACTCACATCAAGTATCTTTTGAGGCATAACTACGAGGCTACCAAAGTGACCTCTTCATGTGTTTACTCACTCTGTTCCTTAAATTCTTTGCTGAGCACTAAATGCAGTTCCAAGAGGAGAATGAGGAGCACTGCACACATAGGATGTGGTATTACAGTCACAACCTAAGAGTGGGTGGGTGCTTTGGACACTTACCTGGTCGTGGTTCTTGGTGATGGAATGCGCTGTGGTTAGTTAAAGTCTGGGAAAAAAATGATGAGATTCCACACTCCTCTGTATTTCTCTGTACCTTTCCTCTACAAGCTGTGCCCTCTGCCAGTAGGCGCCTCCATTCTTGGTGTCCAAGATATCTAATTATTATCATACCCAACTCAGTATTGATTCTGCTGGAGGCATAGAGACCTTCCTTTGATTTGGCCCTGTATGTCTTTTCCAGAACTCTATTTCTAGTAAAATCAGAAGAATACTGTGAAAAAAATATTGTTTTCTATAAATTCACAAATGTGTCTAATTACTGTTTAGGCTGTTAAGCTTATGAGAACAAAGATGACTTCTTTCTTTCTTGTTTTATGCAGCAAAATGAAAGGTAAATCATGGTGCCTATTGGTGTAAGTGAAATACAATTAATAGTTGTCCAGGCTAAATCTTTTTATTCCTTCTTTTTATAGCTGCATGTGATTCAGTGTTTGTGTGTTGATTTCCTTGAAATTAAAAGATCCAGCTTTTGATGGTGAATTGACAGTATGTCAGCTAATATTTACTCTTCATGCTTTCTTCTCAACAGTACTAGATGAAAGGACAAGAATTTGATTAATACATTCTTTTGTTTAAAACACCATGTACTTCATATAAAAGCTAAACAATACTGTCTTCATGAAACTTGAGAAATACCTTAAACCCTGTATCTTTTAAGTTATTTAAGTGCCTGTCTCATAGCAACAGATTTAAACATACACTTAAATATTTTGTTGAATTACATGCTAAATATAACCAAACATATGTCTGGTTCTTGGGAGGACTAACATTAAAGAGTGACAGTAGGCTAGACTTAGAAATTGAATGCTGTCTGAACAGCATAGCTCAGTGTAAGCAATGTGTATGCAGCATCAAAGCAGGGTTGTGTGACAAAAGCCTTTGTGGCCGTTGAGGATTGAAAAGGAGAAGTCATTCTTCAGAATATTTTGGTGCTATGGCAAATGAGGGCCATTTTAATAACCTACTGAAGCTGAAATACTTGATAAAAGGTTTAAGATGATAGTGAAAGTTACTCTCGATTAATCTACTCTTCAGTTAAAAATAGCCAGTATAAATTGTCAATATTTGAAACACTTCCTCATTCTGGACTGGAATAAAAAAATCCTTCCATGGTATTTTTTTTTTCTTTAGTAACATGCCATTGAGTGTTTGACTTGCAACCAGGTATCCTAATTATCAGAGAACTCAGCTAAGGTGGGTGGGCTCTTCACCTTCTTATCTGCTCTGCTCATTTCATAGATGTTTGGAACCGCAGCCCACATTCTACCTAAATACTGTAGTTATCAGCTATTGTAATTTTCATTTTAAAGTTCCACGGTAAAACCTAAATAACTTAATTGCTGTTGGTTTTAATTTTTAAAAAGTTATGAAAAATATTAAAATTAATGAGTAGTTGCCAGTCAGGTGTCTACAATTGTCATTTTCTTTATTGGCTCAGTTACTTGTTATGGCTATAATTTCAGTTCTGATCTCAGTTGTCATTGCTGAAATAGAGTATGGTGTGGAGGTCTATTTTTCCATTTTGGGAAATCAGAGTTGTGTTGGATGGTGGAGACATGAGGCAACTGAACTCTGTTTCTGATAAAACAGTGCTGCTGTATAATGAAACTGAATTATTAGAATTTTTCTTGTGTACATAAATGCAGATTTAGTAAATACTGGAGATTTATAGTGGGGTCAGAAGATGTAATGCTAATGAAGATGAAGGCAAGGAGAAGCACAGTTCTGTGAAGTTCTCTAGTAGATCAAGATATATTATTTTAGCATTTGTTTCATTCCGGTAACTAAAGTTAGTTATGAGTTTTGTGCTGAAGTCTTACATATAGTCTCTAAAATTCAAGGATATGAAAATACTTGGGGATAGGGGAAGTCTAAGTTTTGAGTGCAGTGGCTGAGGCTTGAGGGCAGGGAGTTGTCAATTTTTCTTCCAGTCAGCAGTTGCCTTTTTTTTTTTTTTAAAATTTTCCTGAAGTTTTCCATTCCCTCTTTCCTTTTGCAGATCTATTTGTTTGCTTGGATTTCCTGAACTACAATGACCTTACTTAATGCCTCAGAGCATCCTCTATGTTCTGTGGTACTTGTAGCTTGTCAGACCTGTTCTACTCCTCTGTACTACTTGAAAACATTATATAAGGAGACACGAAGCTTGACATTTCTGTAATTCTTCCTAAAATTCTTTCTGAGATCAGTGAGAACTGATGCACGGAGAATGCAGCCTTGGAAAGAAAAGGATTTTCACTCTGCTCTTGCTTTAAAGCTGCTTCATTATTGCAATAACTATGCTAAGATTATGGAAACTGGATACATGTTCTCTTATGCTGGCAAGAATGCACTTTCACTGTATATATGAGATCAGTTAGTAATTGCAAAGTATATTCTGCATAGTTTTAGGACCAGACACTGGTTCTTATGCTTTCTGCTCAGTCCTGTGCAGCCTTTCACAAGGTTTTTTCCTGGGAAATAACTACTAGAATCTACTTCTAGCTTAGCTATAAGCTAAAAAAAATTATATTTTTCAAATCTTTGCCCTACATTTTACTGCTACCTTTGCCAATGTCACTGCAAAAATGCTGAAATTTTACAAGACCAAGGGAACATGAGTTCTCTTTGCAACAGATTTTTATTTCTTGAAATATATATTGATTCAGACTAATAAAGTCTTGTCTGACAGGAATCCTCTAGGCTGGTAAGGAATGAATGAATATTCTCTCATTTAATTTTGAGTTGTAGCGCATTATTAAATAAAATTTAACTCTTAAGATACTAAACATCTGATACAGGATTTCTTCTTGTCAAGTGTGTCAAGTGATTTCCAGTAGGTGGCATCCATGCCAAAAAAAGCTCTGTTAGCCTTTTCTAGTCTGAGTGGATTTATACCTCAGTCAAGAGAAAATGGTATTTCAGTACCAACTCTGATTCCTAATTAAAAAAAAAACAAAACAAACTACTTGAATTATGACTTCACAACATATTTGTTATTTCTCCTCCCACTAGGCTCTGACAGGTTTTTTTTTGAATTAAACCTTGTAATCTTTCTGGATTTGTAAAACCAGGTCTCCCTGTTCTCAAAGATTACTCGTGCTTTTGCTTTGCAATTTCTAGATGCTATGCAGCGATTAAACACTAAATTCAATGGAAAAAGGAAAACAATCAAGAAAGGTAAACATTTGTCATTTCTAATTTGAAATTAGACATATGGAAGGAATAAAATGCATTACTTCATTAGGCTGGCTAACTATTTCTACACATCTAATTTGGTCCATAAGAACTTTTTATCAATCATATAGGCACAGTTCTAACCCATGGCCATCATAAGCATGTTACTAGTTCACAATGCAGATATGTCCTCTAAACACACCTACTTTCCATCACCTAATATCTATGCTGTGTGGTTGCTGTTTCCCCAGCTGACTCGTTGGCCATGGCTAAACACAACTAAACTTTTTTGCTTTTTGAAATGGTTGTTAGTTATTGATTTCCAAATGAGTGTATAGAAATTCTGGGCTCCTGTTCCTCTATCAAATTTGTATGGAATTTGCTAATGCTTTTAAAAGTTATTAGGGATATGATGGCAGACAGGCAAGGGAATAATGCAATCTTTTTTTTTTCTTCCAGCTCATCACATTTCTAGCTCTCCTGTCTTTGGGGAAAAGTTGAAATAGGCAAATACAGTTCCCTCAAAAAACATTCACAAACTTTCAGTATTCTGGATTGGACTAGTCTGATCCAGGCATTATTCTCTCTAACAGTATCCTGATTAGATTTTGAAATTCTGGGAAATGAGATGAACACATGACACCATAGATTTATAAATCTTTTATGAAAGCTAATGGTTTTATCACCCTGCAAACTTCCCAGCCTATTTTAGCTCTGAAACTGCATTACAGGAAACTTATCTGTGGGATCCTAATGCCTATGTGAAGAAGCTCACTCTAGTTGCAGGGTAGAACCCTTAGATAAGAGGTATCAGTGGTTAACAGCTGGCTTTGTGGAGATTCTAAATCTAAATCTCAAAGACTCATCAATATAGTAACTGGCTGTCTGGAGGTGCTGATTTCTGGCTGTGGGCTTACCTGCCTTCTCATAGATGATTACAGCTTTCAGTTGCAAAGGTGTAGGCAGGAAATTAAATGGACAGAGAGGGTACCAGATTGAAGGAGTGGTAGGAAAACTGTTGGCATAGGATTAAATTCTTACTTGGTGACTGTAAATTGAAGGCATGGTTAGGGTCCTAGCGCAGGAATTGGAGGGTATAGGTTATGAGTATAGATCACTGATTCCTTCTCTCCTGTATGGGAGAAGGAACCAATCTGGGACCCAAATGCTCTGTACCTCCCAGTACCAAGAGCTGTGAGCAGCAGTGTTACCTAGGAAAACTAGTATTTACCACGAGTTTATAATTAAGAAGAAAACTTGGAAACATGCATTACAATAGTTTAACAAGCTCTGTTTTTATAACTTTTCTGAGTAGTTCATGGTTAGGAAAAAGAAGCTTTTGACATGCTGAAAATTAATCCTTGCAGTTTTCAGTTTTGCTAGCAAAGCAGAATAAGCCAGATGATTGTAAAAGCTGCTGATTACCTTATAAAAGCTATTCTGAACCCAACTATTTCAACTGCTATTCATAAAAATACAAGGGAGTTCTCAAAAATTGTGGTAATAGTAGTCATATATATTTCTTGTTCTGAATCAAGACTAATGCAGAAAAGATGTCACAGGGAGTAAAATTTGGAATAAAACATGAAGAAAAGACTTCAAAGTCTTTTATTATACTTCTATATGCATATTCCTGTACACAGGATGCTCTGCAGCTACCTTGAAAATTAGAGTACTTAGGAGATAAATTACTGTTAAATAATGAAAATCTATCCTCAGGTGCATGCAAAGTATTGAGCATAATTAGGAATAGTGGTGGCAAGAGTCAGAGAAAAGCTAAAAAAAGGATGTAGAAATTAAAAAGAAAAATAAAAGAACACCAGATATTGTATTATAAATGTAATGCAGTAGCTATCAGAAAAGGCATAGTAATTCTGTCTAGTGCCCTGATGTGACAGTGATTCCATTTGAAAATCAGCCAAATGCAAAAATGTAAAGTGAATATGATAATGCTGAGATTGATTACATTGTTCACAGCAAAAAAATGTAAGCAGGAGAACCTCAATGAGTGATCTGCTGACTTTTCCCCCTCTCTTTCCTCCAAGTGGAATGAATTTTGGTTTCCATTTTGTATTTTATATTTCATTTTTATGATTCTGTTCAGGAGAAGTAGGAAGAGTCCTTCTTTTGTTTAGAAGCACAGAAACTGCGATCCTGCTGGGAAAAGGTTCCAGAGCTCAGCTCCTGCTCGCTTGGAGCACTGTCTGATTCATTGCTCTTCAAAGTATCTGTATAATGGTGTTAGTCTTCTGATAGTACAGCAGACTAATCAATTAAAATTCACAGGAGTGCTATCTGTTGCTCAAGGCAGTTTTCTGCATAAACTGAATTAACAGACCAGATCTGCTTTTCCATGTTTTTGAATATTGGAAGTAAAATAATAATAATAAAAAAATATCTCTACTTAGTTTGATGCACTTATGGAACTGGTTCATGGATCGGTTTAGATTTCTTAAGATGTTAGACTTAATGGTCTTCTAAACGGTGAGCAACAGACGATTATATTAAGCTTTTCATTGAGCTAACTTACAGCCTTGAAGAACCCCAAGGAACAAATGTGCAATCAGCGACATATTGTCAGAAATTCAGTTTTTTAATAATAGGGATTATTTGAAGTTTAAAATGAGCTATAGTATATGAAAAATAAAATCCTGCTGTATGATTGCTTGGCAGATCCTTGAACAAAATCCACATATCATGAAGACTAAATTTTTAATCTGCCAATGAAATATGAAAATATTCTGTCCTGAAATTGAATATACATGCAGTTTCAAGTAGGATATCTGGAAGAAGTAGTTAGGTTGTTAAATTGGGGCTGCTCAACCTGGAGAAGAGAAGGCTGTGTGGAGACCTCATAGCTGCCTTCCAGTATCTGAAGAAGGCCTACAAGGATGCTGGAGATGGACTCTTCATCAGGGATTGTAGCAACAGGACATGGGCTAACAGGTTAAAACTTAAAACAGGGGAAGTATAGATTGGATATAAAGAGGAAGTTCTTTACTGTGAGGTTGGTGAGGCACTGGAATGGGTTGCCCAGGGAAGTTGTGAATGCTCCATCCCTGGTAGTGTTCAAGCCTTGGGTGACACAGTTTAGTGTGAGATGTCCCTGCCCATGGCTGGGGGTTTAGAACTAGATGATCTTAAGGTCCTTTCCAACCCTAAGTATTCTATGATTCTATGATCCTGTATGTTAAATGTAATTTCTGAATATACCTTGGCAGAGTATGGCACATAGAAGGCTATACGCACAAATGTACTCCACTGAAACCGAGTCTGATTGTATTGCTATTGTGCAAGAACAGCATCAGTATCACCTGTGTTAAATCAGAGCCTTGTGTCTAAAAGCAGAATAAAATTAAGAGTATGGCTGCATTTTATATGCTGCAGCTGGTAGAGGCAGGACAGTTCTTTGTCACCAGACAATTACAAATATATTTATTTACTGTGAAGAGGTTTTCCTTCATCTGTAGCATAATCTCAACATCAGATATTACCCTTTTTCATTGCCAGGGATGGAGGCAGTAGGGCCAGTGTTAATGCTGAAGTCCAGGAAATCATAATTGCTCCTATGTTGCATAATCTTGATGCAGCCTAAATGTCTGTGGGTTGTGTTGAGAAGATAACATAAATAAAATAGTTTTCTGCTCATCAGTTTGCTTATATGATAAAATATAAGTCAAAATTCTCTAAGCTATTAAAAAAAAAATAATACAGGGTTCAACTGCTGAGATAGGACATTGTGCCATTTCTCAAAGATGAGTATATATGACATGTAAATGTGCTTTAATCTTTGCATATAAACAAGCATCTGAAACACCTAGTTGGAATACCTGTACAACCTTCTTAAGGAGCTATTCTTCAATACTCATAACTTCGTCAGTGTTTTCTATCACTGTTTACTCTCATTAGTTGTTTCTCCAGTATTTTCAATAGGACATGCCTCAGAGTGATACTTAACACTTCTACGTCACAGAGATTACTTCTCCATTATTTGATAGCAGAAGTGTGTGCTTCTCATCAATAAATCCAGAAACACTTTTCCTGTAGTCTAAAAATTAGTAATTATTGCAAGCTAAATGTTAAATTTATTTATTAAGCTAATTTATAGAGTTCTCATTACTGAAAATCACTACAGGTGCCATACATAAAATAATCAAGTCTTTTACCCAGACCCAGCAGCACAGCTGGTGACACAGAACATTTCTGTCCCTTCGTACCCATCTGGCAGTGAAGTAAATCAGATAAATTGCTCATGAATCAGTTCTTTTGAACTGGAATAATTTAAAGCGTGGCATGACTCTAAAATCAGCATTTTTAAAATGTCAGTAAAGCCCAGTTCGTATATTTAGTCAGGAAACAAGAAAGAAATAAACTCAGAATAGATTGTATAGCATGGTTCTGCACACAATTTATTTCAGTGCTTAAATAATGTAATTTTCAAATATTTTTAATTTTATTTTCATATCTTGTTATGTCCTTTAATGCTTTTGAATCTCTGAGAAAAACTATGAGATGACTATTTATTTGCTAAAAGCTTAATTCACTTTTAGTAGGATTTTTACCTTATAATCTGTAAATGAATGGAATATTATCACAAAGTATTGTGTAACCATGGCCTTATTAATAACTTTCTAACTTATCTTTCCACTTTCTCAGAAAGAAAATAATGTTTAAATGGTTGCACTTCTTCCATATCTTGCATTTGAACAATTTTCAGTCCCCTATTTCTTCAACAGTGGTAAATCTGTATTGTTAAAATAAACTCAGGATAATAGCAATTTACACTTACTGAGAATCAGGTTCAAGTTGTTTACGCTATTCATTGCTGCAACTGATTGTTCAGTGGTATATGTTTCACATGCTTATATCATCCTGAAAGAATTTTAATTAAAGCTCATTGACTAAGCATGTAGATACGTGTTTTGCTATAGTAGGGTGTGTATTCAGCCTGTTTAAAATGAAGTCCTTTTAAAAGAGCTACCAAGTGGCTGTTTTCTTCTGGGCTTGTTCCCTTTTCTGCCTGAAGGAGGTAGGTTTTTGCCTTTCAGTTGTGTTGCAACTACTGCAAAATATGACAGTAGACAATTCCTTTAAGGTAAGGAATCTAGCTATAAGTATGACTTCTGCAGTAAGTTCTGCATCAACTACTAGTTACTGCATTTGTATGTAAATGCTGTAGTCCCAAATTAAGAATTAAAGCTCACAGAGCAAATGAACTTCAATAGAAAAATTTTAGCTGTGTTTTCTGTCAAAATGAATTTGGGTCATATGTCTTTTTTCATGAAAAGCTATTAGGCACAAAAACTTTTAGGTTGATGGCTATTTCTTTTCTCAGTGTAAATGTGTTCTTGGTATAACACAGAAATGTGGCTATCCTTCTATCACTGAGGGCTCATTATGCATTGTTAAAGACATTAGAAACCGTTGTGGAATCCGGAATATCATTTATTTGCACTGTTTTGGAAAAAAGTAGAAAAAAGGTACATTTGTTTTCTTGCCATTAGTGATATTACTAGTCCCACTGATAACTACTACTCTAATGTTACCAAGAAGCTATTAAGGAAAATATTTTCATTTATAAATACCATAATTGTTTTAGCAAAATCATAACTATATTTCCTGTCTTGCATGTCAGGTATTGCCACCCAGCAGTAGACCTGTTTGAAAAGTATGCTTGAACTTAAAGCAGCACTTTATCATGAATGGTAGCAGCATGATCTGTGTGCATTTTTAATACTACTATTAATATCACAGGTTATCTACCTTTAAAAGATTTTGGTCGTCCCTTAGAGATACCACCACACTAGATATAAGTCTTAGACTGCATAGGTTTTGTTTTTAAGCTGAAATGGTTTTTGTTCTGTTAGCTGCTGTATGTGATGTGTATGTGAAGATAGTGACCAACAGCAAAACAAAGGATGCTGAAATCAGTATTTGAATATTTCCATCCCTATTTCTAGCTTTTAAACTGGTTGAAGCACATTTGCATTGTACTTAGGAAGAGTAAAGCTTAGTATATTTGTTAGTGGATCACCTGTAGCATACTTGGCCTTGCAGCCTGTTATGGTTTAAGCTCAGTCGTAACTCAGAGCCATGCAGTCTCCCTCCCTCACTCCTCGCCTTATATCTCCTCCCCTCCCCCAGCACCCCGCTCCCGGAGGGATGGGGAGGAGAATCAAAAGAATGTAACTCCCATGGGTTGAGATAAGAACAGTCCAGTAACTAAG
>WYDI02005368.1:0-15970 GCA_009867235.2 Psittacus erithacus | reverse complement strand
AACATGAGCCAGCTTCAGTGTGCGCTCACAGCCCAGAAAGCCAACCGTATCCTGGGCTGCATCAAAAGGAGCGTGACTAACAGGTTGAAGGAGGTGATCCTGCCCCTCTACTCTACTCTCATGGGACCTCACTCAGAGTATTGTGTGCAGTTCTGGCGTCCTCAAAATATGAAGGACATGGAACAAGTCCTATTGGCACTGTTGGAACAAGTCCAGAGGAAGGCCACAAGGACGATCAGGGGACTGGAGCACCTAACGTATGAAGACAGGCTGAGAAAGTTGGGGCTGTTCAGCCTGGAGAAGGGAAGGCTGCGTGGTGACCTCATAGCTGCTTTCCAGTATCTGAAGGGTGCTTATAAGGATGCTGGGAATGGACCCTTCGTTAGGGACTGTAGTGACAGGACAAGGGATAACGGGTTCAAACTTAAACAGAGGAAGTTCAGGTTAGACATAAGGAAGAAGTTCTTTACTGTAAGAGTGGTGAGGCACTGGAACGGGTTGCCCAGGTACGTTGTGAATGTTCCACCCCCTGCGGTGTTCAAGGCCAGGCTGGACATAGATAGCCTTGGGTGACATGGTTTAGTGTGAGGTGTCCCTGCCCATGGCAGGGGAGTTGGAACTGGATGATCTTAAGATCCTTTCCAACCCTAACTATTCTATGATTCTATGAAAATCACACCTCAGCAAATATACTGAAAACTCTGGAACAGCCCAAGGTTACTTTGTGCCTATAGCTGTACTTGTTCTTTCAGCAGCAACTAGCTTCTTGTGATATCCTGTGCCCCTCAGCTAGAAGTATAACTGAGCATTACTCTGAATAGTCACAACTGACCTCGGAATTATTTAGCTTAAGGTTTTGCCTTCTCAAGAATAACAGTTGCCTGCACTCAATAATCTTTATGCAAATACTTTAATTCTATATTCTTTCCAGCTCCCTATAAAGCAGCACAGACCACTACCATTCTGGAAGAAACATACTGCAAACCCAGTCAAATTGTTCACTTTCTAGCCCATACACGCTACCAGGACCTTAGAAACTCACCAGATTTCCTCCACTTACGTCTCATTATTTGGTTATTTACTGATAAAACAGATTCTTTTCCTCCTCCCAGACCTGTCTGGGTGACTGATCCTAAAGGAAACAGCAAAATAAAATGTCATAAGGTAGCAGTAGTCTCAATCCAAGTAATCTGTACAGAAGAAATGTGATATTCACATTACTGCCAATAATTTAGCCCCAAAGCAGCACTTCATTATTTTATTAAGGCCAAAGTTCAATTTGGCAAACTCCCAGCACAAGCTTTGACTATGCTGGCTGTCGTAGTAAAGAGATGCAATTCTGCTGCTAATGTAAATGGTTTTGCTGGCAGCAAACAGTCAAATGTATAGATTTCTTGTCAAAGGTACAAAGAGTACTAAAACATGCAAGCAAAAGTATGTCTGATACAGAAAAAACACGTGAAGATTAAAGGAATATTTTACAAAACTGTATCAGATTTCCGTTTACAGATTAAAGCAAGATTCTTATCAAATGAAAGCCAAATGACTGCTTTCTCTTTTCTGTACAGGAGCTAACCCCATTGACTTAATTTGATTTTGTATTGTGCCTGCGAACAGATAGAATAATTTTTCTAAACTTAAGTAAAACTTTTGCTTCTTATTAGGAACAAAATACCACCATACCATTTCCAGTAACTCTGGCAACACACATACAATATTCACACCATAATTACTAGAGCAATCACCTAAGCCTAGAAAGCCAGTACTGGGTTTGGTCCCTCAGCTCCAAAACCACACTTACCTTTGGATGCAAGAATTCTCTAACAGAATTTACTATGGCTCTAAGCTAAAACCAGTCTTCAGTGATGTGCACAGAGCAAATATTTCACAAAAAGGGTGAAACCACTCTAAAGGGATACAACTTGGTCTCCTCAGTAGTTAGCTAGAGGACAGACCCTTAATTAAGGCTATAAAATTCCCACCAGTAACTTCTGCAACCCTTCTTAATTGCGTACATCACTGTATTGGTACAGTACAGCACAGAACAACAAAACGCTCTGACACTTTGCAAAGGCTGTTACTGGGAACAACATCATGACCTAGGACTTACACAACCAAGTTGCAACAAGTGCAAGGCCCATACACAGGCTTCCAAGTCAAGATATGCACCCAAAATATGACCATGCTCAGCCTAGACAAACAACACATATCAGCAATAATAGCTTGCTTCCCCTTTGAAAAGATTTAAGATTTAATTATTCTATATAAGAATATAAGGTCTGTTCAGCTATTGCTCATTCAGAAAGAGGCTTCCTGTACCTTTTTTTTTTTTCCTCATTAAGTATTGCATCTGATAGTGTTCAGGTGAAAAAGATGATGAAAGGCTACATTTGTCTTCCTTGCAGATTAGAGAAAACTGATCAAATGTTCATTCTCCTTTTTTCCCTTCTGTTTCCAAGTGGTGCATCCCCAGCTTGGAGTAGAGGTAAATCCCTAAATACGTGACTTCACACTTTTACGTCTCCACTTCATTTCACTTCTCCAGTCTACAATGTACTTCTGTAAAGCATCATTCACTGCTGAATTTTTTATGCTGCTTTTTTTTTTTTTTTCTGATCCTCAAGAGTGTTACAAGATTCCTTCAGAAAATAAACCTAAGTAGTATTTCTACTAGGTTTTAAAATTCATAGATGCAATGTAAGCTGTGAGGTTCCTTACACATAGGCAGTGCCTTTTTATGCCTTTACCTTTAACAGGCAAAAATCACCTATTTTACTCTCTGTATCACAAGGCTAGTAAACTTACTACCATTTCTCTTGCTAATATGACACTCTGACCTCGAATTTAATTAACATAATTAATTGCTTGATTAATTTTGCTTAGAGGAAAACTGTTTCCAAATGGTACTAAATACATTGGTTCTTTTTAGCATGTGAAAGAAGTTTGTGTGCTTAAAAGCTTGTCCTTTTTCTAACAGCTGTGTTGCTGTTCTGATCGAAGGTGTTAACCTTACCTTTTCTTGAAGCTTGGCATTATCAAAAGATGTCATTTGTACACTCTCCCTCTTTTTATAAAAAATGGTTCCTTGAATGAAAATATCCCTGGAACTAGTGAACTTAACTGTGACACTGGAAGAAAGCAACTGGGAAAATTGCCACTCATTTCATTCCCTGTAGTTGTTCTATTGTCTGCTGCTTCTTATGCCTAAAAAGTTAACACTCTTGGCATCTAGCTAACACTGCACAATGCCTTTGTTCTCAAAGCTAGCTAAATATGCTATCTTTCCTCCCTGCCCTATCCCAGTTCTGGAGGTGAGGGTTAATATTCAACCAAGATCATTCCCCAGATCAAATTTGCACAGATATTTGTACCAGCACAAACAAGGGCAGTAACCCCAGGTAGGTGGGAAAAAAACATCTAGGAACAAGAGTGTAGATGAGAGAATTTTGTGTAGCTCGGTTTGTTTCAGTAATCACTGTATTATAAAACTACATTTAAAAAAAAAAGAATTCTGTGAGTGGTTCATTTGTTTCAAAATGCATATTGTTTCATCCTTGATATCATCTCCAGTTCCCATATATTTCACCAGTGTCTGTCATCAGTGAACTTTAGACCTTTCTGCTGAAATAGCTATCTCAGAAAGCACAATTAATTTTTCATTTTTAAGTAGAGTGGTAATTCACTATGACAAATAACTGTTGTCACTGATCTTTGAAAGACTTAACCTCTGAAATAATATAATTCTTCAGGGTCTTTTTTCCAGATCTTGCATTTTTCCTATTTTTAAGACTGTGTGACTAACTGTACTTTTAAGTAAGACAACAGATTAAATGATCCATTTAATCCTGGATCATGTATTGTTCAACCAGACTAATAGCAACTTACCAGACTGCCATTTCTACTGAAATTACAGAATTTTGATGTCTTGTGTTGAAACAGCAACAGATGGAATTAAAATTATTAATGATTATACAAAAATGATGATAGGGTAAGAGAAAAAAGGTAATAGATACGCTTTAAGAACCCAAATGATTTTGTTCTAAATGAGCTAAAAATAGATAAGTAAAAGAAGCATTTTTTTTCTGTAAGCCATGACTTTTTCCTCTTCGAATTATCCATTTTTGGGGGGTTACAGCTAAAATTATGCTGAGGTTCTATAATATATATATAAAATAGAATATATAACATGCAGTTGATTCACATTAAACATACCAAACACTTTTGTTGATGCAAGACTATACGCAAAATGTCTTTAATACTTTTTTGAATTGCAGAATCTGAATTGTTAGACTGGGAAATGCAATACAATAATTTACCAGCAGAAATTAAACTTCTCAGGTGTTACAGAACATATAATCTGATAACAGACAAATGCTGTACATTTCTACAGCGGTAATAAATTATCACTACTTTTATCCACTTCCAGTGGCATGAGATAGTCAGAATTCCTCTCATACACCTTCTTGGTTTGCCATATGCAAAGCCTAATTGAGTCATACAAATTAATGTAGCACTCTTAAACAGCTGGCAAAACCAAAATTCACAAATATCTTGCAGTGTAGATTCACTAATGAAGAAGTACAATGCATAGGTCTTCTAATGCCGCCTCTTTTTTAGGCTTTCAGCTGTTTGTTCTTTAAGCTTTTATTTGGAAACTTGCCCTTTCAAAGCAATGCTGAATCACACCTGGAAATTTTGATGAGAAAGGGAACATGAAGACCTTTCCATATCTCTCCAGTATAAGAAACTCTGAGTTAGGCATTTATTTATATCATAAGGACACATACTCAATTTATTTAATGTGGCAATCTGTTCAAATTTGAATATATGTGGATCATGACATCATGTCATGTCACTGATAACTAGGAAATGATTTTTACTGGAGTGCAAAAAGACTGCTTTTCTGGAGCTGGCTTCAGAAGGAACCCATTGGGAAGGTATCCTAACTTCTCCCATATGTTCACTATATCACAAAAACTAAGTTTACATGAAGTAGTAATTTCTTTTGAGAATATTTTACAACTTCATTCATGCTGTACTGGATAGAGATGGCATCCCACTCTCATCCATTCTCACATCAGGGAGAAAGGGACATCAGCAAAATGGGACAAATTGCTAGAGAATTTCTGCAGGAAGATGCTAATCTGGAAGAAAATATAACTGGATATAAAAAAAAAAACTTGTTCCTTTGGGCAAACCACTGGCTGATATGAAATCTCACCCATGAAGAGGCTTTAAATTTAGAACCTTGCTCAGAATGGTTTTGGTACATTTGAGTCTTCCTTGTTACAGCAAATTGAAATAGAACATACTGTGAGGATCCTTCCAGCTCTACAGTTTTGTGTTTCAGGTTCAACATTGGTTTTGTAGGGGTTTTATTAATACATTTTTACAGCTTTCAGAACTCGTAAATGGATGCTCAGAAATAATACTCTTAAAGATAAATTAAAGGACAATGGAATCCTTTGGGAAGTGTACGAAGTTGTTTAACAAGCAGCCTCTGTATGGCATTTTCATCTAGTCTATTAAAACAGGTGAATAACTCTGAGGTCTTTTGAATACACATTTACAATGGCCTATCACATATACTAGATTTAGACATTTCTCTATGATACATTAACATGTACTAAGATAATTTAATAATCAATGAGCCTTAGATTCACATTCCCACTAATCAACAGACGTTTATGTGACAAGAACATGCCTGACTGTGGGCTAAAGTATGTCTTATGCTACCTGTGCTGATGTGTTTCTTTTACATGTTTTATTTCTGTATAGTTGTTTATATTGGCATCTGCAATGTTAAAAGCAATATTATTTTCTACATGGGATTCTCGGATAAACTGTTGAGTGGATGAAAAGAATACTAGAAGCAAAAAATTGTTGGTTCCAGTCTGACTTCTCTGCCACTTGGGCAGGTTGTTTAAACTTCGCTGCCCATTTTATGCATCTATGAAGTAGGGTGTAACATCTCATAGGGATGCTGAGAGATTTTTGCTGTATAAATATTTTAAAAGCATCTTAACGCTCTTAGCTGAAACTAAATCATTACAAACAACCATTAAATTGTTTAAATACTCAAAATTGATATATCTGGTGCTACAAGTAAACATTTTGTTATTTAATTATTCAAAGAATATTTCATCTTGAGCCAAAAGACCCCGAGTTCATAGTGGGTTTTTTGCTTCTTTAGCAAGATTACATATTATTATTTTCAAGGTGAAATCAATGAGCTAAATGCAAAGGTCAGATACATATAAGTTCTTCTACAACTATCCACTATAAACCCTGAACTTGAACTGAATTTTACCCATCAACCCATTAAATCTGCTAAATAATTTAAATTCCACTGATTCCAATCAGGAAGGTAAGGAGTTCAGGTAGCAGCAGAAGAAAAGACATTGTGTCTGATGGTAAAGTTTTCCTGGTTTCCTTTTAGTATTTTCTTAGATGGGTTGCTTGTTACAAAAAAAACGAAACCCAACTAACCAATGGACCAAACCAAACCAAAAAACCAAACCACAAAGGAGGCCTTCTAGATGTAATAAGTATTTTAAACCAAGAATTTGTTATGTCTACCACAATAAAGCAGAAGAAAAAAAAAATTACAGAGGCAGAACTGGTTAATTAGAAGAACATGAAAACTGAAAGCTCTTCTAAAGCAGGAAATGTACATTTATAGAATCAAATATTCAAAGAATTAATGATAAATACATTTTTATGGTGTCAGGAGATTAAGGTTAATAAACAAAGTATCATTTATACATGTAACATTGCTTGCCATTAACTGAACTGCTAATTTATTGACCCTGTTTGTAAAGATAAAGCGGGAAGAAGATAATGGAATTGCATAATTCAGTTCCATATAGAATTGCATACTAAGCATATTATTTTTCTCATATGTAGCATCAAATTAAGTTCAGCTGCATATGGAGTTGTTTGGGGCTCTCTTCCTCATTTTTTAAAGTCTTTTAAAACACCTCTGACTACACATAACTCTCTAGGAGAAATAAGGTGGCAAGAAAAAAGGCAAAGCATACATACAACTAGAAACACTGCAAACCTTTCCCAACAGGAGCTTACAGAGCTTATTAAAAAATACAAACAACACCTGAAGAGAACCAAAAAGGAAGAGCACAAGTTGTAGGAACATGTTTCAGGTGTGATCAGGGATTTTCTTGGCAGTCACACATGCAGGTCTAATTGCAGCCTCTCTGTAGACAGCCTCTTAATATTAGAGGTAGTTCAGTTTTACAGACCAGAACTTAATTTCATGCTTAAATGTTCTATAAAACACTGTCGCTGTGTACACTTCAAAAACTATCTGTAGTGGGGATTCCCTTTGAGGAGAAAGAATTTTCCTGGTCAAAGGTGTGAGAAATCCATTTTAGATTTACCTTACCATATGGGTTGTATAAAATTACTTTCCCGAATCCCAGGTCTAGATATAGAGTTCAGAAGTCAGAGCAAGTCCTGTACATGACCTATGCTACCACCAGCAAAACAACTTGAATTTAATAAAATACCTATCCTGACACTGAATTCTTCAACCTAAATTTAGTCATAGACACAGTATATTAAATTCACATATGTACATTACATGCTAGTCTGCATGAATCCTGTACACATAGTTAAGAAATGTGCTGTTGAGAGCAAGCAATAGTCAACAGAAAGGAGGTAAAAGGTGTGTTCGAAGGAGAAATTAAATATCTCTGACCTTTTGTAGTTTGCTTCTAAGCAAATTGAAAAAGGTTAGTCCAAATAACCTCCAGCTGAGGTCTGAACTAAGTAATGTGACTTATTTTGTAAAGACTAGACAGGCCTATGCAATTGGTCACATTTGGGAAAAATACAACCTCCCAGCTGAGACCAATCCACTCTGGAGCACAGTTACACAGGTGAGTTTGAACTCCACCTGCATAACTTTGCCCATTAAAAAGGACTAGAAACTTCATACCAAAACCAGTCTAGAAAGTTGTTCCCTACTGTTCTGTATTGTCTATGTTCTGTTTCCTAGGCTAGATCTACAAGTCTTATATTAGCAGGTATACTTGTGCCCTAACTGTAACAAAACTCCCTCCTCACTCAGTACCTTTTGTTGATTTTACCACAAAGGAACCAATCCAGCTCGACACTTTACCACTTCCTCTTGCTTGTGGAGGTTTCCAGGCATTGCAGAAGTTAGCACTTTAATAGAGTGAAATTCACTCATGTTTTCCATTTATCATCTTTAAGAGCATAGTAGCTAGATGTTTAATCTACTTTGTGATAAACCCAGTAATAATGGTGAGATAGTGCTTGACTTTGTTAGTATTTCAAAATATAAAATGTGAAAATAATAAAACCACAGAAAATGTGGCAAACTATTTTCAAAAACCACTGAAACACAAAGCTGAACATAGATAAACCTTAATCAAATCTCTTTCCTTTCCCACTATATACAAATAGACAGGAAACATATCTCCTAAGCTTTTTGGAACATCTCTACTGAATAGAGTTCTGTCCTAGGCGTGAAAAGGACTTTCATAAATTTCTCCTGTATGTGCCTCTCGGTTACTGATTTACTTTTCATTTAGAGAAGCTCCACCTGCAGCTGTTACACTTGCAATGCAGGCGATCAACCTGCAGGCAGCCTCCTGCCAACTGCTCCAAGTGGCGTTGAGAAGGATAGGTGAAGGTTCTTACGGGCCCAGGACAAAAGAGCAGAAACTGTGACCATCTGTAATAACACAACACAATACAACACAACCGGAATCTCTTGAAACAAGAGACCTGACAAAAAAGTAAAAACATGCACCTGGTTGTAAATGCCTTTGACATTTGTTTATGTACTCATTATGTCAAGAAAATGTATTCTGTAGTAGTTGCAAGTAAGTTTGAAAAAAATTGAAATTGCATCCATTTCAATACATGTCGTCCATTTCCACCAAAAGTGAAAAAGCTGAGCAATCTTGGGAGCATTGAGAAGCTACCTGGGAAGGCCATGAAAGGTGGCTAAGGCACATTCAGGAGGTTAAGGATGTGGGAACCAGAGCTCTGTTTTGATTCCTCAGAATAGGAAGCTCGGTAACGTTCACCAATGGAAAAGGGAAGTGACATGGACGAATATTTTTCTGTCCTGGGGGATGTATTTGGGGGAGAAAAACGTTTTGAAGAAAGAAAAGCCAGAGAGGGTTAGCAGGCGGCTCCACTATTGAGCGGGAAGGAGTGCGGGCTCAAAGGACCGGCCCCGTCAGAGCCGCCGCAAGAGGGACAGGGCTGCCCTTGCGGCACAGCCGCACCCCCAGTCTTTCCCATTCCCTAGAGAGCCCCTCTCCCTCCGGCCGAGCCCCGAGCCCCGCCGAGAGCCGCTAGTGTCACAAGCGCTGCTCCCGCCCCGCGTCCGCCTCGCGCCGAGATAGCGCCGCCCCGCTCCTCCTCACTCCTCCTCACTCCCGCCCGGCTCCTGGGGCCGGAGGCAGCCGCGCCCGTCTCCCGTTCCAGCGCCGCGGCTGGGCCGCAACCCTCTCCCAGCGCAGAGTCCGCTGCTGCCGCCCTTGTCCGCAGGCAGCCGGGAGGTTGCGCCGCTCCCTGCGCTGACTGGTGACGGGGTCCTGGTGTCGTCCTCCCCCACGCCGGCCGGGAGCTGGCGGAATAGGCGCTCTGCTCCCCGCCGCCTCTCCTCAGCGGAGCCCGCAGAGAAGAAGCTGAAGCAAAGGAACCTGCGCGCAGGGCGTCCTCCGCGTTGTGTGAGCCTGCATAGGCGCGGCTGTGCTCTGCCCTGAGTCTCCCGCCCTGGCATTGCATATTGCAGGGGGCCGGCGAGCGGAGACGTGAGGGATGCTTTTGTGCGCGACTGCGGGCGGAGCAGCTGGTAACGGCAGAGCTAACGGCGGCTGGAGCTGTGATTGTGCGGCAGGTCGGGCGCTGCGGTCACCCGCAGCTCTCCCGGCGGGAGAGGCCGGGCGAGATGCCGAATTAGGCGATCGGAGGAGTCCTTGCGACCGTAGGGGCAGGCTTAACAGCCCGTAGCTGGCCCGGGTCTCAGCGGAGCTGGGAGAGCGGTCGGGCAGCTCCCCATGGCGAGCAACCGGAGCATCGAGCTAGAGCACTTCGAGGAGCGGGACAAGAGGCAGCAGCGCGCCGGGCCGCGCCGAAGCGGCACCGGCTCCGGCGGTGGCGCGGGGCCGCGGGGCAACGGGCTGATCCCTAGCCCGGCGCACAGTGCCCACTGCAGCCTCTACCGGACGCGGACCCTACAGGCGCTCAGCTCAGAGAAGAAAGCCCGGAAAGCCCGCTTCTACCGCAATGGGGACAGGTACTTCA
The DNA here is from genome assembly GCA_009867235.2 of Psittacus erithacus. Taxonomy (NCBI): domain Eukaryota; kingdom Metazoa; phylum Chordata; class Aves; order Psittaciformes; family Psittacidae; genus Psittacus; species Psittacus erithacus. Next base: position 5,665 of record WYDI02005368.1, on the reverse strand, counting down.
AGGGCTTGGTGTATGCCATCTCCAACGACCGCTTCCGCTCCTTCGACGCCCTCCTTGCAGAGCTCACCCGGTCCCTGTCGGACAATGTGAACCTACCCCAGGGTGTCCGCACTATCTACACTATTGATGGCAGCAAGAAGCTTACCAGCCTGGATGAGCTTTTGGAAGGTGAGCCAGGGGCAAAGAGGGTGCAGGCTGTGGGTATTTCTGCCCTGGCATGTCGAGGTCTGGGAAGAGGTGGTATGGGGCCTGGTGGTGGGTTGCAGGTTCTCCTTGGAGAGAGTTTTCCTTTCTACCCTGATACTAGCCGAGAGAGGTTGCCTTGAAATTCAGCAGCCGTGGAGCCTCTGAGGGCAAGTGGTGCAAGTGCCTGTTGTGGTACATTAGGCTTCCTTTATCCCACTGTGGACCGTTCCACTTCACGCAGACAAGTGTGGGTTGACTGTAATGGTAGTTACGCAGCAGGTGTAGTTTAGAAGAACCACAGTAAAATTCTTGGCAACCTTTCAGTCATCACCATTTGTAAGAGAGGGAAATGCTGTAATTTATTTTTTACAGTTATTATGCTGTTATTGATGCTTCACAGTGGCTTGAACTTTCAGAGAGAAGGCCCCTGTGCTGTGAAAAATTATTAACACTTATTAAACCAAATTGGTATAAAGTTCTCTTTCAAGTGTGATCAGAGTCCATATCCATAAAGGGAATTATATAGCTCATCTGACTTCCAAAATAATTTTATAGAATCAAATGTTTTTCAGGATTATTCCTAAGTAACTTTTGGTAATGCAACTTAGTTGCTAAGTTTATGTAGACCTTGCAAATCAGAGCAGAGCAGTGCTTGACTACATCTCAAAATGGGGCCAGAAGCACTTTTTCTTCCTGAATGAAACATGCTGCTTGGTTTTAGGGAATGATAATTATCTGAGCAAAGAGCAGAATTCCCCCATATTCTCACATGATGTCTTCAACAAAGTTTAAGCTCAGCATTACATGAATTAGCCTTTCAAATGTACTGGTTATACTGTGCACAATGTGAAGTTCATAATCAATTTGCACTTGATGTGTCTCCTCAGGTATCTAATAAATTAACCACGGCAGTCTTCTACCTGGTGACTGTATGCCAGGTGTAGCTGATTTGCATTAATGAAGTACCATTTGTAGGTTTTCTAATGCCTCCTTTAATTTGGAATCTTCCCTTTTCAAAGTGATGCTGGATCACACCTGGTGAATTTGATAAGCAAGGGAACATGAAGTTCCCTTTATGTAATCCACCAGTAAAGGCACTGGAAGTTAGGGACTAGCCGTTCCAAAACATGCAGTAGTAGAGGAGAGGCTACAGTATGTGCTGCATCGGGGAGGTCTCACTCAAAAAGATATGCATGAAAGCACACTTTATAGTTTACTTTATAGTATGGTTACCACTTTATAGTGGTAACATAGTGTCTGAAGACTTCCCCCATCATGTGTCCTACCATGAGGCTGTTCCACAGTCAAAACAGAGGAAAAGTGAAATGATTGATGTTGATTCTGTGGTAATAAAATAGATGTGAAACCAACCAAAAACTTCCCCAAGATTTAGTGATTAAGTCAGAGATAGCTAAAAAAATGAAGAAAAAATGCTGGGGTGGGGATGGTAGGAAAAGCAGATGAAGAAAAAATTGGATAAACTAATAAATTGGGGTGACTTTTGAAATGTTGCAGAAAGAATGATCTTAAGCTTTTATGGCTTAAAACCAAAGACAGAATGACTTGCTGAACAACAGTGTAAATGTAGTGTATACTCTCACAACTGTATTTAAGTTAATAACTGAAAGCAAAAGCTTCCTGTTTTTTCAAATACTCATTGAAAGAGTGACCTTTGTCATTGCTTTTCACTGGAAGAATAAAGCAAAATAAAGGTCACAACTGAAATGCCACTTCCATGCTTTCTCAGTAAAATAAAAGAGGGAAAAGAGAGTCTCGATTACTTAGTCATCTATTCATGACCAATACAACTCTTTGGGATCTTAGGAAAATCCTGTAGCATCATAATTGGATTAGTATGTTCTCCAATTAGCATGCTAAAAAACTTTACCGGAGTAAGTCAGTCACCGTACAAAGAAGCAAAAGCGTATACAGGAATGGGAAGAAAGCAAACAAGTAGTGAATCCATCATTCCTTGAAATTGTTTGAGCTTTTCTGCCAGCTGTTTTCTTCTAGAAGACCAGCTAGAAGATGAACTGGTTTGTTTTTATTTTCTTCATGCCCAGCACAGCAAGCTTGAATTTCTGCTCTAGAATAAATACTTGAACATTGGTGATATGCTGAAGCTTGAACTGCATAGCACCAGGACTAGTTATGAATGATATTTTGTTGCATTGCTTTTTAATTTTCAGAAAGGAAAATAAAATTCAAGTGCTACTATGCATGTTAGCTACTTGGATGAACACCAGACTGAACATGGCTACGTGATGCAATACCTAGCCTGTTTGCACGTCATCAGTGTTATTGAACTGACACCCAAACTCACAGCAGTTCAGTAGTGACTGGTGGCTCTATGAAGTGAGCAGAAGGTGAGTGCTCACCCACTCTTGCCAAGCCAGCAAGATTTGCATTAAATCTTCTTCAACAAAAGCCTGTGTGTGTAGCTTTTGGGCATTAGCATGCCCCAGTGCAGAGAAGCTGTTTAAGGCCTATTTTCCATTTATTAGGTTAATATTTGTCTAAGGTAGAAAAGCTAGCAGCATCAAATTCTGTATCATAGAAGTCCAAACTAGCTGGATTGAGTCACTGATGAGTGCTTTTGGGGGTTTGGCCATTTTTGGCAATCTGTTTTGCTGTTTTATCATTTTAAGAGATAATAGCTAATGCACAGACATACTGTAGATTTCAAATATTACTGTTGTGGGTTGAGTCAGTTAAAAATTTGACCACACCATGTTTATTATTCAAAAATTGACAAGCTCCTTTTTTAACATATTGCTTTTCTTAAATGGATATGACAGCAAAAAAAAATGCTCTGCTGGACTCGCCTTAGGCAAATGTTGTTTGTATTCCCAGCCCCTGTAGATTAGGGAACATTATGGCTCATGAGTTTGACAGTTTTCAGTGCTTTCTTAGAATGGGAGGAATGAAGAATTTCATTGTCTGTTTGTGATCTTACTTGAGCAGACAGATCCAAGAAGGGGATAGGGGTTAGAAATATTGTGACTTTCTTTTAGTTTTCTTTCTTTCAACTTTGCCATCAGACACTACACTACTTTTTTGCTTAAGAATAAGAGATTTCATGGGTAACTTTATATTTTCCTTTCAACAGTAATAATGGAATAATGGTTTAATCTTCATCCTCTACCAAAGTTTTTTTAGTTGTTTGTCTAAATCCTTCAGTTTTCTTTAAAAATATTTGACACAGTGGTAATAGTAAGAACAGTTCTTTGGTACAGAGGTTTGCATTTTACATTTGTCGGTCATGCTCTGTCTTGCTATCCTGTGCTTTCATTGTCTTGGTAGTGAAAGACATGGAGAATGCTGGCTGTTCAGGTCTGCTGCGAAGTTGGGATATATTGTTGGATTTTCAGAGAGGAAACAAAGTGTAAACTCTGTTCCTGGCAAGAAAAGTTACGTTGGATTGGCATGTGAAAGGAAATTTTTCCCTAGGTAGGAAACATTGCTAAGAGTCTTTGTTCTTTCTACTACAATGTTTAATTAACAAAGTCCTTTATAAAATGTCAGTAGTTTTGTCTGCACAGTTCTGCTGACAGTCAACAGGCACCAGTAGCAAAATCTTTGGGTAGGAGGTAGGAAGGTTCTGAGCAGGGCCGTCAGTCCTTATGCATGGCTAAGGCATGTAACACGGGACAATACCTGCTTTAAAGAAATGGGCTCTGCCACACTCATACAGATTAAAAAAGTGGTTTTGAAATGAGGTGTTGAATAATACAGATATCTTCTGCCTTAGGTCATTGTTGTTGATACTGCATATTATATTTCTAATACCTGTGATTCTAGTTGATGCACACTGTATATTAGGTCAAGAATATCTTTTCTCTTGTCAGGGCAAGCAGATGGTAACACCAAGTAGACTGTTGTATTTTTGCTTCTTCCAAAAGGTATGATTATCTTCCTGTGCTAAAGCCAAGTGCTGTAATACTTTCAAAAGGGGCAAATGTAGCAGGTTTAACAACGAAGGGTAAAAAGGAAGGACAAAAGAAGGATTAAAAAACATTAAAAGCATATGCTTCCAAATATATGTTCGAGTCACTGTAGTTACAGAGTCCTGAAGCAATGGGGTGTGGATGTGAAATATGCATATAATTGTTAGTTGGCTTTCCATTCAAGCAAAATAAAATATTTCCATCACTGTGTATCTCTTCATTTAAGCAATGGGAGAAATGTAATTTACCTGAAAAGAGTTATTTACTTACTGTGGAGGATGCATGTCATATTACATGGGTTTGATAACCAGATGGCCTTAATTGTCTTCTGAAAGCTTTGACCCTGCTTGAGCGGGAGATTGTGACCAGATGACCTCCAGAGGTTCTTTCCAACCTCAACTGTTCTGTGATTCTGTGAAAGCATGGAGGAAACCATCTCTGAATGACCTGACTAAATAAAGTCAAAAGAGAGCTAGGGGCAATTAGTCATCTGCTAAAATCCTGGTTGTCATCCCAGATTTTAAAAAGTGTATGGAGAGCTTAAATGCTGTAGATGAGGGAAGATTGTGACTTATAAAGGGTTATTGGAGGTGATATGAAAGTGAAGAAATTGTAAGAAACTAACGAGGAAGGAAATTCTGTCAAAGAAAGGAAGGAAACGGAGATCTACATAACTTGATTTTTCATGAAAAGGGTTGTTTTATTTTTATCAATCTTTTTATACATACTGTAAATGCCGTGTTCTGGAAATGTGCTTGGCTTTGTGTTACAGAACACAAAAAGGATACTTTCCTGTGTTTTTTAAAGTTAGAAGGTTAGTAGCCCTAATAACTACTGTGCTACACTGAATAAGCAGCTTTTGTCACCCTTGAAACTAATGAGCTCCACCAAAAGAAGCTGAGGAACATGAGATGGATTGATGAAATGTACCTAGAAACTTGTCCTGTCCTATGTGCTTCACAGGGAACCCACATTTTAAAAAAAATGGAGACTAATGGCTTTCTTTCTGTAGGGATGTGTCATGGTTTAAGCCCTACCATGCAGTCTCTCACTCACCCACCCACTCCCCTTCCTCCCTCAGCTCCTGGAGGGATGGGTAGGAGAATTGAAAGAATACAACTCCCATGGGTTGAGATAAGAACAATCCATTAACTAAGGTATAACACAACCCACTGCTGCTACCACCAATAATAATAATGATAAGGGAAATAACAAAGGAAGAGAATACAACGGCTCACCATCGACCAATACCCAGCCCCACCCCTGCAGTCCTCTAAGCCTTTCCGGGTAACTGCCTCCAGTTACTTCCTGGGCATGACATGCTGTGGTATGGAATACCTCTTTGGCTAGTTTGGGTCAAGTGTCCTGTCCCTGCCTCCTCACGGCTTCCCCTCCTCCCTGGCAGAGCATGAGGCTCAGAAAGTCCTTGGTTAGACTAAACATTCTAAGCAGTATCTAGAAACATGGGTGTTATCAGTGCTGTTCCAGACCAAAAGTCAAAAACGCAGCACTGCAGCAGCTACCAAGGAGAA
>WYDI02005367.1:0-27987 GCA_009867235.2 Psittacus erithacus | reverse complement strand
TTTTCTCATTGACCAACACCCCCAAGTCCTTCTCCACAGGGCTGCTCTGAATCTCTTCTCTGCCCAACCTGTAGCTGAGCCTGGGATTGTTCCAACCCAGATGTAGGACCTTGCACTTGGCATGGTTAAACTTCATCAGGTTGGCATCAGTCCACCTCATAAGCGTATCAAGGTCCCTCTGGATGGCATTCCTTCCCTCCAGTGTACCAACCGAACCACACAGCTTGGTGTCATTGGCAAACTTATTGTTTGGCATAAAACTTTTCCTCTCAAAGTCCTGGTGCAAGGTCTCTTCTCCATGCCTGTGCTCCTTATATCCTGAAGAGATTACTGAGAACTTAACTGGTGACTGAAGCTTCTTATGGACCTCTGCTCAGATTTAAAATTCATACTGACTGCCTTTGCCAGCTGTTCACAAAAACTTTATCACTGTTTCACACTCCTGCCTGTATTCTTTGTTGTTGGTCCATATAGTCAAAAACATGCTCTGTTAATACTGTCTTTAAATTTAAAGTATTTGATCATGTGCAGCAACTCCAAAACGGCATTTCTCACCTTCTGTCAAACTTGGATATTATTAAAATATCCTGAATAGTCATACACTCAGTCAATTCATTCACAATAAAGTACTGTGATGCTTTAAGCTACTTTTTACCAGTCAGAGTGTTGTCAAGGTGACCTTTCATGCTGCTTCAATTGCATAGCCTTGCCATTATTTAACTATTAGGATGATGGAAAGCTTGCACTTTGCTATATGAGTGGCAACATTTCTAGACACAGGACTTGAAAGAATGGAATGCATAAGGGGCTATAATTAATGTGTCACATTAAGGAGTTAAGGGTAAGCAGGCAAAGAAAGACTAAACCTGGTGGAGAAAAGCAGCTGCAGTTCAGTCTTGAAAACCAAAAATCCATTTGCAATGCCTTCTCGAATCCTAATATCTCTTTGCTGGTGTCAAGTCGTTAGTGGTAGCTCATTTTTCCTGCGCTGTGTCTTGACCATCCATCATTATTGAAATGTACAGGAAAATACAGCCTCTGGAATGCCATTAATATTCCTCTCAAATTTAAATATTAGTGAGGTCAATGCCATATTGTATTTCTACCTTTTATTTAAAAAAGAAAAAAAATAACTTCTTTTTGTTTTAAAATTTTTGCATATATATTTATACGAATAGAGTTAGAAAACACTGAACATCTGAAAGCTCCTTTTTGTGTGTGTGTAGAAATAATGAGTGGTTAAAAAATTTTAAGCTATACAAAAGGCCACTACAGGATAGAAATAGTTAACAAAATGGATCCAAGCGTTATTGCCCTGGTCGGGCTTAAGCCCTAGGAACTGTGAAGAAAACACCAGGTGCTATTGCTCTGGTTGGGCTTAAGCCTTGGGAAAGGTGGAGAAAACGATGAAGGGTAAAGATCGTTTAGCAAAACAAAGCAAGCAGTTTGCAAGGTAAAGCAGGATGTGCATCTCAAAGACAGACCAAACAATGTGAATATTTGTGACCCTTAGTAGCTTTGCTAAATCGGGATGATAAGGGTGTAAAACAGTGGAAAGTTACTTTTTAGCACTCAGTAGAATATAAAAGGGATGTGAGACACAAAATAAAGGGATTTCAGATTTCTCCAGAACTGGAGTCTGTGCCCTAGTCTCCACTGGACCTGAATTAGTAATAGACTAAGAGTTTGAAAGCTTATGGATACACTAGTTCTTGCCTACCCAGGACAAACCTACTGTGTAGAGAGGAAAGGTAAGCTAAAGCAAATAAGACCTGTTGTACACCGCCTTATAATTCTGCACATGTATGTCTGCGTATGTCTTCATTGTAGGGGTTTTGTATGATGTAAAGGCATCATGAAGCAATCATAGAGGGAGGTGAAAAATCTATCTTTTGGGAGCAGATGGGTAAAAAAAAGGAAAATAGTAATCCTTGTTCTCTTCATTGCCAGGCTAAAATGTAATGGCTTCATGATTGTGATTAAAGGTGTTCTGTCTACATGCAGCTTGACTCATGCTGACAGAAAGCAAAATCATTAGAAAGATGTGTCTGTTGCAAAACCTTTTGCCTTTACAATGCTATTGGAGGAGGATGAATATCACAGACTGTGGAAGCTGTGTAAAAGCAGAACAGGAAAGCGTTTCTTTTTCCATCAGCAGTTAGGTGATTTATATACATGACTCTCATTAACATTAATGGGAGCTATCTGCCTCATTTTTTATGAGCCTGATGTGAAGTTAATGGCAGCCTTCCTATTGTCTCTAGTGGGCTGTGGATCAACCACTAAGTGCACAAATGAGTTTTGCTGAAATATTGGTGCTTGTAGGCTTAGAATTTCAACATGCTTCATTCACAGTAACAACAAAAATTGCTGTGTGAATGCTTAAGAGTGTGAGCTGAAGAGTTTAATACTGCAGAGTGTGCTGATCTGTGTGCACTTTGAGGGATCCACACAGCAGACTGCAGAGATGCCTGAGCCAGCTTGCAATGAGCTAGTGTGAGAAGGAGCAATAATCTGCCCAGCAGCATGAGCTGATTTACTTTCCAGAGATCTGAGAAGGAGTAGATGTTATGGGGTCTGTGGTCTGGACTACATGATGAAGGAGTAGCAGCACCATGAGGTGCTGTACTGCCATCAATAATATGGTAATGTGCAACCATGCTTTTTGAAATCTGCTCTGACATCTGTCTCTGTGCTATGCTTTCCTCTGTTTTCATATATATACATATTTAATAGTAAAATCAGATTTTCTTTTCAATAAACCTTTCATTATGCTTTGCAGTTCTAACAAAACTAGGCAGTACTGTTTTTTCCTTCTGTGAGGAAGTGAAGGAGTCCTGATATCACCAGTTAGAGCTTCTATTCATGTTCATGTTCCTTACTATGAGCCAGCCACTACCAGGCCAGATGACTAGCCTCACCGTCAGTGAAGAGCATTTCTGGCCGCACACAGACTAGCCAGTATGATAGCTTGCCTGTAGATTAAGAAATTCTCTTACAGTGACCCATGTTCATGCTAAAGTATTCCCAGCAGTGCCAGGCTTCTCTTCATCACAGTGTCACATTGGTGTATGCATGAAAAACTTGTATTTTGAAGCTGAGTTTCTAATAATATTAGGGTATCTAGATATTAGGTGCTTCAAGACACAGACAGTTTCTCCTCCCAGTCTGCCAGACATGGCCACTGATGGTCCCACTTCCAAACCCAGGCTGTAGCAAGGCTGGGCATGTATTTTGAAGACACAAATATACACAAAGTACAACACAGATCAACATGGGCCAGAGAAAGGTGCCTTTATCATCACCTACTTAAACGCACATAAAGATGCATGTAGCAAAGGCTGTCTGTTGGTGTAAAGGGTTTTGGGCTAGGCCAGAACATCCTGGAATCAGCCAGAGCATCTTGGGCTGGGCCTGAGAGTAGAGGGAAGTGCCCACCCAGAGGGTAATACATAGTGGCAAATCGGGGGGTGGTGATGTTCAAATCCAGCCAATCCTGTTAGTAGCACGAGAACAAAAGGTGTAGTCTATAAAACTGTGGAACCAAGAGGAGGAGGGCTCTGATAGTAAAGAGATCTCCAACAGTAAAGAAGTTTTTGGCATGAAACTCTGCTGGAGTCCATGTCTTTAATCTCCACAAATAGCGCCCTGCATCAGGGACTGAAAAGGCAGATGAAAGAGCTATGGTGGAGAGCTGACTGAACTAATTAAGCAGCAGAACCAGAGAGCTGCTGCCCAGAAGATATCTGAACATAATTGAGCAGCAGACAAGAGAGCTGCCTTCCGGAAATTCATCACCATGAACGTGAGCAGTCAGCACGGATGGGTTCTCAGCTTTCGACTGAGGAAGAGACAATAATTACTGTTTTGATTCAGATTTTAGGCAAGCAGGGGGTAAAATATGACGAGCACGCCATATGCTCCCTTTTGTCCTGGCTCAAGGAGTGGGCCTTAGAGGTAGCCTCCACAACTGCATTCGGATTGGAAGCGTGGGAGGCAGCTTGGAATAAGTTGTGGGACACTGCTTCCCTAGGAGACAGTACAGTAATGCCGCTCATGGCTGCTTGCAGTTTAATATGCAAAGCACTCAAAAGGATGCATCGCCCTAGTACGGACGGGAGTGCTGTTACAACATCTCTGGGTGCAAATACACCGACCAGTCCTGGCTCGGATACGTCATCTAACGCTGGCGCGGGAGCTGGCGGCTCCGCTCCCTCCGCACCCCCGCTGCCATCCCCGACTGCTGCCTCCGTTCTGCCTGCCCTGGAGGATTTGACCGTGGGAGGTTACAATCCTGCTGATCGCTGGGATCCTCTCCAGCCTCAAGCTGCAGCGGAACGGGAAACAGTAAACCTAGCACCTCTTGTTAAAGGTGAGATAGCAGAGCCCAGTGCCGCCCCTCCGCAGAACCTCCGCTGGTCACTGCCGTGGCTGTGAAGATTGAGGAAGAGGATGAAGTGGATCCTTTTGACCCAGGCCCTATTAATCCCGAGAAGGAGTTTACTCTCGGATCACCAGGAACCTGTGGGAGGGAAAGTTTTAACTGCACTTGATAACACTGAAATGCCTGATGATTCTGATGCTGACCTGGATGGTCCTTTTGACCCTGGGCCTATTGATCCAGAAAAGGAGCCTGATTTATATCCCCTAGATCCTCATGATAAATGAGTAGCTGTAAAGGGAGAAGTGAGATGGGTGGAGGATGCAGATGTATTGTGTGCTTTGCCTACAACTCATTTGATACAGTCTTTCTGTGGTACTCATGTACTAAAAGTTGGTAAATATAAGTATGTCCATGTCTTTGTTAACGTGCAGATCTTTATAGATAATGCTGGCTATTTCTTCAGATGTAGGCTGGCCACCTGCATCAGAATGAGTGTGCATTTTGATCAGTATAAAAGCCCAAGCCTCATGCGATGTGGGGGAGGCAGAGCCTCTGCAGGGACATCTGCTAAGGTTGAGTCTGCCACCTCGCACTGCGGTGATGCTGTTCGCAGCTGGTTCCTGATTGTCTTCACAGGGCCCTAGAGCCGCATTCTGTATGTGAGACCGTGTAGTGGGAGTAATGATTGTCTGGATTTTGTGTTTCACGTATTATAGTTGTGTGGAGCCTCTTTGTGGGATCCCATGTGTGCATGTGTGTGTGTGTTGAGAGCAAACGGTGTTCTGTGTATTTTTTGTTGTTGGGTTCGTGTAAAAGTTTTTAACAGGTAGTAGATTAATATTTCGGGCAAGAAAGAGTTAATGCAGAAGTGTGGCTGCCAACAGCCTGGAGTCTGTAGCCTGGCGAATGGGAGGAGCCTTGCTTAGTGTGTTTAAAGTAACCTGGGGAAGTGGGTATATTTGTGTCCTCCTACCTACAGGTCCATGGCAGCTGCTTGCAAAGTTTGTCAAACCTTGCCAGGAGCTGGACAGATGATAAAACCACCTGTATTTACTACCTTGTATTGCATGAAGTTCTTGAGGTTTAAGAGAGTGGATTTTATCCCTGATAAAGGGAGGGTTCATACTGTTAATTGTTGTTTGTTGTACCTTTTTTTTTGGATTCTTTGTAAACGAGTGTTGGAAAAAATGGTAAAGCAAGTAATGTTTTTAGAAAAACAAAAAGGGGAGATGCTGTTGTAAAGGGTTTTGGGCTAGGTCATAAGGTCCTAGGATCGGACAAAACATTCTGGGCTTGAACATCCTGGAATCGGCCAGAGCATCCTGGGCTGGGCTTGAACATAATGGGGAGTGGCCACCCAGAGGGTAATACTTAGTGGCCAGTCGGAGGGTGATGATGTTCAAATCCAGCCAATCCCGTTAGTAGCCCAAGAATAAAAGGTGTAGTCTATATAAACCGTGGAACCCACAGGAGGGGGGCTCTGATGGTAAAGAGATCTCCGATAGTAAAGAAGTTTTTGGCATGAAACTGCTGGAGTTCGTGTCTTTAATCTCCATAACTGCCCAATTCCATCCTCCTCTCTGTCTGATCAGGACTGAAATTTGCCAGTGGGGCCTACGTAAAACTCCTGTCTCCCAGTTCCCAGGTGCTGCCACATCTGCAAGTCCATCGAGTCCACATGCTGTCGAATAGGCATATGACTGTCCCATCTGACTTTGCAGTGGAGTGTCAGTCATTCACCATGGCAGTGCAAAATCAGGTCTCTCAATCCATCCACTCCCAAAAAATGGTCTAACCCAAATGGCCCAAATGCATCTTTATAGCTGGCTGCAGTTGAAAGGTGCAACAAAATGCAGTTAATTTCCACCTCAAGCTGAGATTTTGCTATGGTCTTTCTATCTGTACAACATCATGAAATGATGCAGAGAGAATCGGGGAAGGTGTATGATGTTGGTAATCCTTCAGGTAGGGAACAAGCAAGTACCCAGACATGGGATTTGCTATCTAAATTCACATATTTTAGAGCATGCACAGCTCAAGTAACTGTAAGAGGAACAGGGAAAATACTTCTTACTTGTTAAGCTCTAGGACAGCTCCATGCCATGCATGAGAAAAGATAAGTATAGGGAAGAATCAGAGATCTCTGCCATTCATTTTGCTTGTAGAAAGTCTTAAAATCTTATTTACAAGCTGTGCTTTAGTTTCAATTGACTCCCCCCCCCCTTGTTTTTCTTTTTATATTAAGCATTTTTTGATAATTTAAAAAAACACTTTATACCTTGTTAGCAGTCAGTAGTTTAAACTGCACTTACCTGGAATATTTTTATTGCATACATTTGTAAGTTTAATAAAGTTCTGCATTTGTATTGAGGACTTGTTTTCTGCTTAATTGTAAGGAAGTAGGGAACCACGGTAATGCCAAAGGGTTTTATTAAAGTAACAAAAATCAGCAAGCAATCTGCACAAGCCAATTAAATAGCATTCAATGTCCCTGAAGTAGAAAGCAAAGATGCTTGCACTTAAGTTGATACTTTCTTTGACAAATCAACCCTTATACAGTCAAACCCATAAAATATATCAGATGCAGTACACTAAGTGCAGATTAGCAGTCCCCTCAGCACAGAAATGAAAATTAGAAACATCATCCTTTAAAAGCCTTATGACATATCAATATGGAAGGTTTTAAAGTTATTGCCATTAAAATGTAAGCATTTGCAATCAATGACTGATCTAAATCAGCATGTGTACTGTGATGCAAGCATTCACAGGGATGCCAGATTTTTCTTGCTTGCATTCACCCTGAGACTGCATGGCTTTCTAGGTACTGTGATAGTGATGGTGGAGTACACTGCAGTATGTGAAGCCCACTCCACAAGAAATATTGCTACTCTTGATGATGCAGATGCTTTGGTGCCTGACAGATGGTGCAGCCCCTGTAAAAGCCGGTTCTATATGATTAACGTCAGATTGTACTTACAGAAAGCTCTTCCAATGGATTCTGCTTTTGACTTCACAGCAGAGAAACTGAACTGATGAGTGTGCTTAGCCAACAAAAATCCTAACATGTTAAGATGAGTCCTTCCCTATGGTGCATCATGTAGCTACTCTTTGTACAGTTCCATACATTACTAGCAAACCTGGGATGGCCCTCAAAGCATTCTTGCATGAGAAGTTATAATCAGTAGAATGTGGGCACTCAGTGCTATATGCTTTTTAGACAAATCTATGAGGACAGGCTGGAAGTATTTTGCTCACTGCCTGTGTGCTGGATGTAGTTCCAGGAACCCTTTCTTGGACCAGAGAAAAGCCTAATAACCATTACAAATTAGCCTAATTCCTTGAAATATGGCTCTGAATCAAAAAGTGGTTTCCATTTCACAGGGATTTTTTCCCCTTGTGGATCTTGCAAATTTATTTGCTCTTTCATTCATTTCTCTTGGATGAACATTTGTATTTCAGTCATCCTCATTAACATATTTTACTAGCAGCTTTATCACAAAGGGTAAAGATAGAATGATCATGAAGTCTTCAGTCTTCACTTTTAAGACAGTCCTTTATTGCAGGACAGAAACATGCAGTATGATCTGTGGGCTCTATTTTTCTAGCTCTAAATTTCACTTAGCTCTTTAGTGGGTTGGCAGAGCTTTTAGTTTCCAGTACCTCTAGTAATCAGTTGTATAACCAAAAGCATTAAGGCAGATCTTGCTTAAAACACTCAGCAAACAAATGAGATTTTTTTTATGGTTACATCGCCACTGCAATTTACCCTTCATGAAAGCATAAGAAATGAGGCTAAAAGAGTGTTCATTTGCCCCCACAGTTGTTTAATCTCCTCAGGCCACAACATGAAGTGAACTGATGTAATCTAATGCACGTTAATGAAAAATACTAGCTAAAAATATTAAAGAGTATCACATTTAAGCAACAAACAAAGTCTGTGCCATTATTTGATCCTCTTGTACTACATACAAATTTTAGATAAGCTAAAGATTACCCTCCAGAGAGGTGTGAAATTGTTTAACTTGAAAGGATTTTAAACATATGTAACAAATTCTGATTGGAAGTTAGTGTACAAAGTCTCGATCAATGCAAAAAATAGACTCATGGTCAACATCCAGCTGTATTTAGTGTTCTGTATGTGCATCTTCTAATATTTAAATTCCCTATTCAATATTCATCTTTAAAAAATAAACTGTACTAATGTATAACATATAGTAATATTTAATTTGCTTCCTTGGAAGAAGCGAAATAAGAATGACTCATGGACAGACAAATGTAAAGACATTCCATATGCCATTGTAAGAAATTCCTGTACCATTATAACCATCCTACTGAGATGGCAAACAACAGGACAAGAAAGAGTCTATACACAACTTTTATATGACTTTCCAAGTAAGATGTATATTTGTCCTTTCTTGGTTCATGTATGTCCACCAGCAATAAACGCTTTGTTAACTGCTTCATAGCCCTTTATTACCATGGACATAATTTAAATGGAAAGAACAACCTTGTTCTCAGGACGACTTTAGGAAATGTAAATCTCCCACACCACAAACCCCTCCTTAACTCTACATTACTTTTGACGTATTTACTTTTCGATAGTTTCATGCCCTCACAAAGCAAGCATGACATTCAAGTATCCCACCAGCTTCTTGCATGTTCAGCACACCGAGAATTTTCCCCAGTGTTATGAATGACTGCTTTTAAAGAGCATCAATTGCTCACCTGAATGCGAATCAGAATCTTGTACACAGTAAGTTTTGTTGTTCTCTTCAATACTCAGAATGTTATATATATGGAAGGCACATAATTTGGTCAGTAATTGTTCTGATTGCTCTCAATTCTTGCATTATTGTGGATCTTTTACCTTGGCTTCCACATTTACAGAAAATTTTAAGGTAAGGCTAAAGGAACTAGGAATAAAAATATGAACCACTCACAAGCAGTGTGATATGAGCTAACCAAATTAAACAGGAACAGCAGAAGCAGAGTTTTAGCCACATCTGAGCTTTACTCATGTGCAGTCAGATGTTTATGGCTTTTCATTTCTGCTTCTTATTGCTGGTTAAACAGTTCCCAAGCAGCATCTCCAGTTTATAATTGACTGACTTTATGCACTGTTTCAGCACCATTACTATGAACTTTCTTTCCTATCCATTACACTAAATAGGATGCCATGGGAACTGGCAATTCTGCCTTCACCATCTTTCTACCAATGAAAAGCTCCTCGGCATAGTCATAATTCTCACCAGTTTTCAGTGATTTCCTCCATGCTGTGGAAAGTTAGTTTAGCTGACAGAAAAGTTCATCCCAGAAGGTCACAATGAATTGGAAAAAATTATGCAAACAATAAATTTGCAGCAACACTGCTAAGTCAACCTAGAAAAACTATAGACGATTGTCAAGAGAGGAGCTATTGTTACAGGTCCAAGATCTGCTGCCTCATCCCTGCAGGCTAAAGAGACTGACAGCTCCTCTGAGTGGATGGCCTCTCCCTGAAAATGACTCTCTTCTTGTTTCATACTTTGATGACATTTTTACCGACGTTTGTCACAAAGGGGCATTCTAAGATAATTCGAATTCAGGCTGAAGGGGCTCTTTGGTTTGAACTCCAAAGTTCTTAAGGTAAAACCACCCCAAACTTCTATGCCATGCATCTAACCACAGTTGTGAGTGACAGTCAGTTGAAAGAAGTGTCTGTAGACATGACATTTACAAACTTTTCAGAACCTGCCCACCATCTTGGCTGCTTTCAGGCATGCAAATGAACTTTCTGATGTACAAAGTTTTCTAGGGTCATTCAATTCAGTCAGGACAATTGAAACCTCAGAAGGTCTCCAGTGTAACCTCTGACACAAAGCAACATCATCTCTGAGATCAGACTAAGTTACTGATGGCTTCATCCAGACTCATCGTAGAAATCTCCAAGGATGGAAACTGCAGAACTTTTGAAATGAACTTTTCACTTGTATTTTCATAAGAAGTCCAATTAGAAGAAAGGGTTGTTATTGTATCTTTATGCAGGGAAGATTAGTATAGAGAAAGTTTCTGACAAAACGGTCTTGACATCTTTTCCCTATTCTATTGCTAAAATGTCCATTTCTATTACTTATTCCTTTTGTTTGCCTTCCTCTCGTGCCAGCTTCTCTTCCATTACATACAAAATGCTGCGAAGGGCCATGGTATGAGGAACGCGTAATTGGCAAACATCTGGCAGGTTTGCTTTGTTGGGAACTGTAGTGCACCTCCTGTGTTGTGTAAATATCACGCTCCCAGGGTTTTTTCAGGTCATGTTTGAGGATACATTTTTCCTTATTTTGTTTTGACAATCCCAACCAAACATTTGGGTAAATAACTGGAATGAATAAGTAACATTCCCAAACACTACCTTGAGCTTTTGCCCACTTTTTGCCCACACAAATGTTTTGGTAACCTTTTATTAAAAAACCCAACCTATCCATGGTATGACACATTGCATTTGGAGTGTTGAAAACTTTTTAATACAACAGTAGTGAACAAGAACTCAATCCATAACTATTGTCAGTGGGATACATGTTTTCTCTTTTTTCGAAACCAAACCAAGTCCGTAAATCCTTATCTGTTTTCTTCTGTTTTTATGGAAGAACTCTCTCCCGTTAGTTTGGAATTTGCCTCAACTCTCTGCAGATTCACATTGTCAATAGTGGTCTTCTATTCTGCTGAGCCAGAGAGGGGAGCAGGATGAGGCTGCTGGTGCTGCCTGTGTTTGTGTGGGTGCTGTGCATGTGGACAGCCATATATGCCTGTATATATGTGGTGCATACATGTGCTCTGTGAGCGCCTACTGGGAGTCTGTGCTCCGCTTCATTACTGGCTGAGCCCAAGCTGTGGAGCTGCAGCAACCTCACCTCCCTCAGGCTGCTCAATCTGGCCTGATTTCGCCTGACATACTCCTTTTTACTATGAGCTGTAAGCTTGGAAGCTGATGACACAGTGTTGGTTCAAGAGCTTTCTCCTTCATTTCAACAATATGTTTCAAATTCTCATAAAAAGTAGAGCTTGCTGCATTGGTAACTGTGAATAGGGGAATCTCTGATATAAGAAAAAGAAACAATCCGATACAAAAGCATTTATAATCTCTGACTGCTTCACCAGTACTCCTGCCCCCCCCCGATACAAGCAATCACCTTACTGCTTTTATCTTTCTGTCTATTTGTTTATCTGTGATTCCTTAGCAAATACTTAAGACCTTTTGGTGTCATGTCAGATTGCAACCAAAACAGGAAACAAAAAATACTAGAAAAAAAAAAAAAAAAATTCACTGCTGGAACTCCTAATAACTTTTCAGTTCTTATTTGCTTTAGTGGGTCATCACTCTGTCCTAGTCAGATGTCAGGGAGGAAGAAAAGACTTTTTTTGCAAGGGAAGTATGCTGTAAAATCTGGAGATAGTTTCTTCAGAAATAGAAAACCAAAACTGAAGAGGAAGTACAAGTTTTCTCTAAAATATCTGAAGAGAAACACCATTATTTGACCAAGCAGTCAGCTTTGTAGGGCTACATTTAGGTCATGGCGCACAGGGTGATGTAATGTGGTACCATTCCTTCAGCCTCATCTTCTAATATGATTTCGGCTGAGATTCTTTATATACTGAGCCAGTTGGTAAGACGTAAAAGTTATTGCCATGTATCTCAAGTCTTCTAAGGAACTTTACTGTGCTCAAGTGCCACAAATAAGCGAAATTTTTCCTGTGAAAATGCATAATTTTTTTGTGGTGCTATCAAAATGAACTACCGTCAAAGAAGCAGATATCAACTGAGAAGTGTCATTTCAATTCAGATGATTTTGGAGCTGATTTAGAATGGCTTCCTGACAACAGGCTATATTTTTATCTTTATCTTGCATATTTTAAGGATTGTGCATAGTATCAGGTATCTGGTCCTAAAAATGACAGATCAATTTATTCTCATAAATAAATTATGCACTGAACTAAATCTAGTTGGTTATGTCTAGTTGTGCTTTTTCAAAGGCAGATTAATTTACATACTACAGGCAGAGGATTATTAAGAAAAGCTGAAAGAAATCAGGATTTAGGTGGGGAAGATGGGACAATTGGCTTGTCAAAGTGAATCGGCTGTTTCAGTTTTAATTTACCCAGCTATTGGTTTGCTGCTAATATGGAAGAATTTTGTCTAGATTCTCTTTTTTTTTTCTTTTCTTTTCTTTTTTTTAACTGACGAGGAAAAGAGATGTACTCAGTAGGAGCCAGCTGAACCATGAAGATTGTGATAGAACATGGAGTGGCAATGATAGATTGGATCTTACCTTCCATTTTGACTTTTCCAGCCTAAAAATATTCTTTTCTTTCAACCTCTTCTATACAGTTTGTGTTTTCTAAACCATTTCATCATAATTGCTGTCTTCGGCATTTCCTTTGGCTTATTTGCATCTTTCTGAAAGTGTGCTGCTGAAAACTGGACTCCGGTGGATGCCACTGTAAGCGTACAGCAGGATGGTCGCCTTCTGTTTGTTATGTACCCTTTTTCCACTAAAACATCCTTCTGTTGCAACAGCAGCACACTGTTGACTTGTGACCAGTTTCCAATCCTTATGTACTCCTGATCCTTTTTTGCAGTGTAGCTACCTAGTCACTTGTTTCCCATGTTATATGTGTGCATTTGAGTTTCCTGTAGAACTTCACAAGTGTTATTGAATTTGGCCATATTGATCTCAGTTCATTTCACCAATTTATCAAGAATATTTTGAATTCAAAAGCTGCTTTCCAAAGTGCTTGCAGCCCATCCCAGCTGAATTATCTACAAATAGTATAAAGAGGTTTTCCACTTTTCATATTGGTCATAAAAACACTGACTAGAATTATATGTGGTGCAGCTTTACATCATCCCCACCTAATATGATCTTCCAGTGTGATGCAACCTAGTGACAGCTGCCTTAAAAATGGCTCTTTTACCTGCTATGCATCCGTGTTCAGACAGAACCAAAATGCCAGTCACTGATAATTCTCATTAACTCTTTCAGTGGCTGGAACCATTTTGGTTTGCTTTTTCTCCTGAGAGTGACTGTGCCAAAAACATTACCCAGTTCCATACACAGCTTGGCTTGTGTTTCTGCCATGTTTACTGAGGGAGAGAGAGACAGAAAAGGCAAACAGCTTAGTCATTGAAAAGGTTTTGTCTCAAGAAATGGATAGTGGATGCTTAATGTTACTTCATTGTTTTTAGGAGCTTATAAATTGAATATTTAATCATTTGCTTCAGTATAATTCTGCATAACAAAGTTATGTTTACTCATTGTTAATTCCCCAAGTGTTTATTTTTCTTTTTCTGAAAGGTAAGATCAATATTTTTCCTTCTTCATCCCTTTCACATTTCATCTATTCTCCACGAAGTCTAGAAGATAATCACTAACAACTCTAAGATAGCTTTGCTCCATGATACATTTTCTCAAGGCTTGTGACTTGAATATATGTAACTTTCCTGAATACTTAAATATTCTGTGATGTATTCTTATTCTAGTCTGTCTTATGTTCCTATCTCATTGTTTTTAACAGCAATCTTGCAAAGCATCTGATTATTAATCTTTTTGTGAAAAATGAAGTGAAAAACCCTGGGACATTTCTGCCTTTACTGGAACATTTCTGCCTTTACTGGGACATTTCTGCCTTTACAGTGTCATCTGTTAATAGCTCAGCTTCTCCATAAAGCTCAAGATGTTTTACACGGCTTTGCCAAGCCTTTTAAAGTTTATGTACATATGTCCATATATATGTTTTTTGGTTTTGTTTGTTTGTTTGCTTGAAACTAACCTTTGCTAACTTATTATCCATTGCTGGGTTTTATACATTTACCCTTATCCATGCCTGGTTTTATCTGTTTGTGCTTCTGTACTGCTTTCTTAATCACCCAAAGCAATTTTACTGTGTTTTGGGTTTGGTTTGGTTTTTTTTTAATCCCTTTTTCGTTCCAAAATACCCAGAGAGCTCCCTGTGAGCTGAAATTGGTCTCATCACGTTTCCTTTTTAGAATTCCTTAAATTCGGTATTGTTTGGTTTTGCAGTGGTTGCAGTCCCAAAAATAATTTTCCCCATTATTCCCCTGCTCAGGACTTTATTTACCAAATACTGAGTTTATTTAAGTCTGCTTTTGTTTTAGGCTCATTGTTGATAATTTCTTACTTTTGCTTACTGAGAAATCATGAATTCTAAAGAGATGAAAGCTACTGTTGCAGGAACTATGGTTTTGAAAGTGCTGGGGGTGGATTTTTTTCAGTGCTCCCGCTGGGACATCATGCTTCTGAACAGGGTTAATCTGCCATGGTATTTTGTGATACCAAACACAAGAGAGGAAGAGGAATCTACAAAGTGATAGCTGAAAAGTGCTAACTCTGCATAATGAAGAATGGTCTGGAAAGGGTTTAATAATAAAAATCAGATTTAATTATATGGTAGGCTTTTTTGGCATATGCATTAGGAAGAATGTTATTTCGCCTGTTATTGAAATGCAGCTATTACCAGAGTGAGCAGAATGCAACAATACCAGATATTGTAAGACTGAAAGCAATAGAGTCATTATCAGGAAGGCTGAAATCTCTTTTGTGGAAAAGTGTTATTTGCAATTCACAGATTATTATCTTTGAAACTTACCAGGAGTTCTTCTGACCAGGAGTCCTTCTTCTGAAAACAGATATTATTTATTGATAATTCATATTAGAAAATGACTTTTGCATTCAAATATACCGTAATTATGATGTGTTGAAAGCAGCATAATACCCTCGAAATGTAGAGTAATAATTCATAACTAAGTCTGTAAATAAGGGGTTTACTGCTGGCAAAGAATGTATGAGCTCTTGGAGAACTTACAGTGTTTCATTCTGGGAGTTAAGAGAGGACCATGTAGCTTATAGCAGCCCATGTGTCTTAGGATCTGACCAGGTTCCCTGTTTCACTTTGATCAAAAATCAGTTGTGAGCAAAGGCATTAATAGCATATACATGAAGCTAAGAATTTATCACTAGCCCAGTTAATATTCTAAAGGTCGAATAGTCTGAAATTTCACAGAGGATCTTCATCAATAGTATTTTTAACACTTTTATGTGAACCCTTCCTAGTGCCTTTGCATGGTTAATTTGTGTTGTGCTCACCCATTCAGTGTCCCTCTGGGTCCAAGCTTGACTCTCCCAGTATATCTGAAGAAGAGTGGAGAAGGGAGGTCCATAACAAGTCATCAGACTCCTGAAGTCTTTGTCAGATGGAGTGTGATGTTCACAGTATGGGTTTCTTCACCAGTCTTGTATCTGCTTGGATTTATGTTTATATGTTTTCTGCACACATACTTCTTATTTGGTTGTTTAATTGTTTCCAGATTATTCAGGTTTTACTTTTGCTTTTTTCTTTACAACTGGTGTCACATTACTTGTGAGACTGCACTTGTATTGTGACTGCTTGTTGACTGCTGTCATTGGTTTTTGCAGCTTGGGACCTCAGACCATCCTTCCAATTTTTGCTCAAGAGTCCTAGATTTTTTCAGTCCACATAGAACTACTTGTTATTATGAACTAAAACGAAGCTAAAGCAAACTTTTACAATAGCCACCTCACTCCTAGACAACTGATATCATGGCTAAGCCATGACAAGAAGAGTTCTGGCAAGTCCTCAGGCCCAGGACTGTAAGGACAATAAAAAGCCCATGGCCTTTTGTCAACAATGGCAAAATTGTATTTACTGGGCTACTGTCTATCAATGAAGGGAGTGTGGAGGGACTATACTCCTAGCTTGACCCAGTTAAGTGCTGTTAAATGAATCTGTGTCACCATTTCTGTTCTTTTATGTCTTATATGTGATTCACCATTTATGTTTTGTCGAATAGCATTTCTATGCCTCAATTTCCTCAGTTTAAAATGCAAATAGTGCTATTTCCTGGACTGTCATTTGTAAAATAATTTAACTGCTCTTAAGGATGTGTGTCTTATTAATTACTAATATTACCAAATTGCTAGTATAGAGAAAGTCCTAAAATAAATTTGTTACCTCTGGTTTAGACAATTTAGTAATTTGGCATGATATTTAGAGGCATTAATATAACCTTTCCCTTTCCAGCAATTATTCATGTTTAAGGTACTAAACATGTATTTAGGACTAATGGAGCTCTGGGAGACACAGCATACATTGCAGCTGAACTGATTTTATTTGGGAGTTCTGAAACAGGTAATAATAACAGAGTAAGTCTGTTGAATCACTTTGTCATACTGTATTAATTTATCTTGGGTAATGGAACTGCAAATTGTGGTATGTATTATAATTTTTTTGGCAGCTATAAAATGCAAAATATCTAAATATTCTCCAAAGAAAAGATGAGAAACCTTAAATCCTCATCCACTGTAGAATTAGTTATTACTTCTCATCCTGCCTTTGACCATGAAAATCAACCAACAGTCAGATGGACACTGTTATATGGCTACAGGATATATTTCTGCTGAAATGTTTTTTATACTTTTCAATGGTGCCATGTGAACAGTCATGCAGACACACTACTGGTAAACACAGGGTTAATAAGCTGTGGTGACATCAATGAATTCTACCCCAACATGCCAGTAAAAAAATCAGATTTAAGGGAGGGAAAAGGAAAAAAGAAACCATAAGCAAGTGTGATAGTGGAAGGCACAGGCTCATGGAGTGTCCTCTGTGCCTAGGGATGACTGTGTAAAAAAACTGCTGCTGTGGACTGTTTTCTTGTGTGCTTTTGCAGAGAGAGGATGGGTCCTATGACCTGATCCGTGTTTTGGGTGGAGAATTTCACTGGGAAATATCTAAGGAACAAGTGTGTCACTTTGTTTTCAGCTCTGCATCTATTTTTCCTTCTGATCACTGATAAATCCAGAGAGGAAAGATTTCCATGTCAATAGTTGGAGGCCTAAGTTTCCTGTGGTATGTGTAGAGGACCTTCCAGATGCTGCAGGCTCAATGCTGCATGAAGATAAAGACTTTTTATGCATGTAAAGCTTCAGGAGATGAAACCCATTAAAGCCATGAAACAATTTTCAGTCAGTATGCATTGAATTGGGAGCAAAAAATGACAGATTTTATTCAGTAGGGCAACCACAAGAAATGCTGTCAGATTCTCTGTAGAAACAGAAACCTGACTTATAATGGTTCCAAATTAGGGTATGACTTACAAGACATATCGCTGTACATACTTATATTATTTATTATATGGATGTTTACCAGTTATACTAGTTTGCTTTTATATCTGTAATACTATACAGTTGCTAAATGATTGTATAAAGTAATTCCATTCAACGTGGCACATGCACAAGTACAGCAATCTTTTCAGTAATGAGCATCAACATTTTTAATAAAAATAGCAGTCAAAAAAGAGCACAAGTGGACATTTAAAAAACATGCTTGAAATCAGATGTCAAAAAATACCACCTCTGTAGCCATAAATGCTGATCGAAACACTGCGTGCCCTGCTTTCATCTCTTCCCAGCCTCCCTTATTATGAAGGCAGTACTACTGATTCATTAAAAGAGAAGGGCTCAGCTTCTAGGTTCGTAATGGTAGTTTGTTAAAAGGAAGGGCTCAGCTACTGTTCTTATACTAGTGTTTAATGAGCTGATAGGTCTATAATCACAGGAGGAAAAGGTACCAAATGTACCTGTAATGTTACGTGAGTTGCTAGTCATTTTTAACTACTGTTCAGTACATTGGAGTAGAATCAATGAGATGACATAAACTTTGCAATAGGGTATTTATATGAGAAGCAATCTTAATAGATAATTGGTAATAAAATATCTAATAATGTTCCAGGGTCTTAACACTGAGTTGGTGAATGATGTAAGTAAAAGGTAATAATTGAGAAGTCAGAGCTTATAATGCTATTATCAGCCATATGCGTGGATATGGAACACCCACAGAAAATCTGATTTCTTGCAGTGGACCTACATATGTTGACTCAGGGTGAGATGGAAATACTGTGTCATGTCATGGGCAATTCTTAAGGATATTTTCTATTTTATTCTCTCCTTTTTGCAGCAATAGAGCTGGGAATTTTAGCACATGCTGCATTTTTTGGCAGCAGCACAATATGTTTCTAAAATATTCACTAAAGAAAAGATTAGAAACCCTGAATCCTCATTTACTTAGGAGTTTTTTATCACTTCTCACCTTGCCTTTGGCTATGAAAATAATCTAAGGATGACATGGCTACTCTTCTGTTTACCATTTCATCTATTTCTACCATAATTCTTATACAAATAAATTTTATCCTAGGATGGGTTATACAAAGCTCATATCAGTCAACACAGTTAATAAGAAGCACTAACTCACTGTAAAACTGAGAGAGAAACTCTAAACCAGAAAAACAGCTGGAAAGTCACTAGATAACAATCCCTTAATCTTGTGAAGGACATCTGGCTAGCAGAAGCCTCTCTTAGAGACTGGTGTCTGATGTTTCTTCACTGTCTGGGTGATGGATCAATTCTCTGGGTATATTAACCGAACAGGAGACTGTGCCAGATGTATTTTCAGTTCTAGCAACTTATGGTATGACGTCAAAATGTCTGCTACCAGCTTTCCAAGGAAGTTAGTAGAAGCAGAAAAGTTACTAAGGGAGAAGGTAAACTGATGTAACTCTTGTAGGTCGACCTACACATGGGCCTGTGATATCTTAGCAAGCTCTGTGCTATCAGTATGCGCAAGAGTGAGTAAAAAGCATCTAGCAAACCTCAATGTCACCATCTTCATCCTTAATTCCTGAAACCTGTATCTATTTAAAGATGGTACATTCACTCCTCAAAAGCAACGAGTTACACCCATGACTACCTTGAAACTAGATTCACTGACAACCCTTTATTAAAACCAGAGTGCAGAGGAAAGTTTACTGCTGCCTGTTGAACTCACCATACAGTTTTTAGCTGAGGAAAGAATCTGCCTATCGGGTTTTCTGGGTTTCTCTTAACCTTCCTAACTTCTGTCTGGACAGCATTTAGGACAGAGCAAAATGAAACTTCATAGATGTCAGGTGGAATTTTCCTTTTTGTAACCAGGGGAATCCTTCCTGCTTAACAGGTCAAAAATTAATGCCCTAGATTGAAAATACTTGTCACAGACCTGCAGCCAAGAACAGAAACCAGATTCCTTGCCAGCACTGTTAGTTAGTGAGGATGGAAAACAGCAACATTAGTAGCTTCTCCAAACTACAGTTTAGAGTGTGCTCTTATGGGATGCTCTTGGTTCTTGTCAGGCTGGGACAGAAGGCTTAATAGGGGAGAACATATTGGACAAATAATCCACTTGACTTTCACTAAGCCTCTAAAGCAGTCAACCCTAAATGAACGTTTTTGAAATGCTGTCATATTTATAGTAACATGCCATCCATTTAAGTAGCAGAGGAGTCATAAAGCAAGCTCAGACATGAGTTTTGAAGCAGAAACTAAATTAGGCTTAACGAAATTATTTCCTCCTACGATTTTTACATGATTCCTCATGATTGCTTCTTTTGCCCAGGGAATTTATCTCAATCTCATGATTGTTTGAACTCACCTACCTAAACAAAAACTTCCAAAAGTATTTCAGGAACAATAAAACATTGCCTCACAGCCAATTATGTTGAATGCATTTCCTAGTCTTGTGAAAACAGAAAAATTCTAGGCATGTAAGAACTGAAAGTCCTTCATCCACATAATTCAGCTGGTAAAGATTTGCAGGTTTAGGAGTTTCTTGTGCGTGCCAGCTGGATATCACCTTTAGGAAAAAAAAGAAGAGGAATTGCCTATGGATGCAGGCAAATTAATTCAAAAGATCTTGCTATTGAGTGAGACATCTATCTACCATGTGACAGATTTAATTAACTCTACAATTTTCTGCGGTAGCACTCTACTTTGTGATGGGCTTTTCGTTTTTGTTTTTTCCACCCTAAATTTAGTCGCGGTCACTTTATACTTACTTGTTATCCCTCTGTTCTGCTAATGCATATCATTATAGCTCTGTTAGGCTAGGCTAAACAAATTTCCTTTTCCATTGTCATCCTAGTGATCATGCTTTGCAACAGTTCTAGTTTGAATGCATCTTTCTTAAGCAATCGGCTTTCTTAAGCAACTGGCTAATTACAATTATACTGAGAATACAGATTTCTCATTTTAATTTAGCTTCCTTAATTAAAATTTAACTGGCTCAATAGGTCTGATCTTCTACAGGGTATTAATTTGGAGTCGTCCAAATTTTTGATAACTCAACCTGAGAAACATCTCAGAGGTCTTGTCTTCAGAAAGCTCCAGGAATTTGCTTTCCGATCTCTCTAAACAGTGTCAGTTTGAGCACCTAATGGTCCTCAGTCTCTGAGACTCTAAATTCCTGTATCTATTTAAATATTTATAAAATTGATACATGTTTACTTCATTAATAAAGTGCTTAGGTTTTTTATACACTGTCTTCTGGATAAATAATGGAATTCTTGGTTTGTTAATAACACCATATATCTTGGTGGATAATTGGAAATGGCAAATGAAAAAAAAAATAAAATAGAGGAACCCCATGTTTTGGAATGGTGTTAACTAGTTGATTTACTGGCTTAAAATCAAAACAGTGCATTCTAGCACAACACGTTGACAATGTGAATTAAAAGCATTTGACTTTTTCTAACCTTAAACGGGATGGTGTCTTTTGGTCAGTTTGGCTTTAATTTTATTGCACCATGGGCACATAGCTGAGTGGTAAACTGCAGATTTCACTCTTGCTCTGCAGAGATTTATATATTTAAAACATTGGCCAGGATGGACAAAAACTTGGGAAAATAAGGAAAAAGGGAGCGGGACCACTCTATAATGTTATAGAGAAGACAGGGTTTTGGCCTAGGAAGGTGCTTGCTCTATGGCCATTGATCCAGTACTTGCAAGCACTTAACAATGCTGGCAAATGTTGCTAAGTGCCACTTGTGCTCACTTAGTCTTGTTCCTTTGCATGTCTGGGTGTGATACCTTTTTTCTGAGCATGCACATCCCCATAATGGTGCTTGGATCCTGTTCTTAAAGGGTAAGACAAAAAATGTGCTTGGACTGGGTCAGCTTGGCATGCTCCTCACTGGACAAGGGCAAGAAAAGGTGCAGGCTCATGTTTTGCTAGCCAGGAGAAATAATTTGTTGTGTGCAAGGAGTGGATTTTGGAATCTCAAGTCTGAATTAAGGAAAGGAAAGAGGCATTTCCCAGGAGCAGAGTATGGTTGTGTCCAGTTTCTAGACATAAGTGTAGTCCTGAGCTCTGAACTATCCCAGTTTCATCAGTAGAGGATAGAATAATGGTCTCTTTTTCTTTTTATATATGTATGGTAAAACAAAGAGTTAATATGTTATTATTTAATTCTTAATCATCAACAGTTTTCTGTGTTTTCTCCCTTGGGATTGGTACTCCCAGCTATTAGACCACATGTTTAAGCTTCATACTCTTTCCTCATATTCTCTGCAAATTCTACTGTAATCTCAAGTACAGATTCTCTCTTAATATCCACATCCAGACTAAAAGGAGCAAGTTATGACAAAAATCCATATATGGATTTTTTAGTGAAATGAGCACACAGAACACGAAGCAAATTCAGATTGCTTTATTTGTGTGTGTGTGGGAAGTAAATAAGGAAGAAAAATATTGCCTCTTCTTCACATGCAAGTCTAATATTATCTCCCTTCTGAGCAGATGAAATTCCAGAACATACAGCTCCAAAGGTAATGGCCACTCTGAACCAAACAAATCACTTTGCTACCCTCTATTATTTCAAATTAAGTATCTCTGGAAAAGGTGCTTCTGACAAATGGGTGCAAAAAACCAATAGAAAAATTATTGGAAGAAATATATGTTGTACAATTGCAAACATGCTGAGTATTATACAATCTCCAGAAGCAAAGAAATCATCCCAGGAGATATTTTGCTCTGTAATAAACTGTAAAGATGCTGGATTTAAAGATTTTTGATGCAACAGAATTTTATTTATTCCTTAAAAAAATTCCTTGAAAACTGCCTCCCTAGACACAGAAGGAACACCATATGTTTTTTAAGAATTAAAAAATCAATAAATAAAAGCAGGTACCTTTGCTACATGATTTCAAAATAATCAAAACTGATATGGTAGGAAAGAATGAGACACAGCAGTAGGATGTGTTTTGAGACAGCAAGAAGCTCCTCACAGAAAAGTGGGGATTAGCAAAATTTGTTATTAAGGGTGAGAAAATTAAGAGTAATCTTCACTGTTTCAGTCAAATTGACTGGTTTAAATAGAGTTGAGGAGGGGATGTTGCTTCACTGAACTCTCCTATTTCACACCTACGGAGACAAAAAAGGAAAAGGGGGGAAAAAAATTAGTCTTTTCCTTTCCTTCTTTTACATGGACTCAGAGTTTTCAGACGGGGAGCTGATGATGTTCACCTTGTGCTCAAGTTGAGTTTTGTTGGAATATTATTGGTACATAAAACTGAAATTTATTGGATGCTTTCCAGTGAGATGTGTCTGTTGCAGTCTGTGGTCTGTGTCAAATTAAGTTGCGTGCTTAGTAAGTGCCTGATGGTGAGCAAAGCTGGTGGGAGATGATAAACACAGCACTTGAGCTGATATTGACAAAGTCAATCTGAGTCAGTCACTGTTAGTGTCTTTTCTGAAAAATGCACCTTCACCAACCTTGGCACAGCAGTGGCAGTGCCTATGCCTTCGGAAAAGAACTTGAACCAGTCTGCTGTCTTCCTCCTTGTGTTAAATGACTGAGTACTTCATGTTTCATCATTCAGAAACACTCTTGTCATTTCCCAATGCAAAGGCCTGACTTCAGTGGCAGGGTGGGAAGGAGGCTTTCTTCCTACTTCAGAGCTCTGAGAGTCTCATCCTTTACAGAATTGAGACTTATGTTTCTGAAAACTGATAATCACCAGATAACAGCTGGGGAAAGTAGCCACCTTATTAAGGTGCTTGATAAACTGTGCGTGTATTGACTGCTTTCTTTTGTGTTTCATTAATGTCACCAGGTTTTGTACCCAAATGAATAAGTCTTGTTCACCATTGCACAGGTAAATTTATTCCTGCTGGAATCTTCTCTGGGATTTATTTTGCAGAAATAACCCTTTTCCCTGGAGAAATTTTCTTTTTTTTCCCTGCTTTTAGAAGTCCACAGTTTAGGAGCAGCCCAACTCTGTGGCTTCTCGGATTGCTTGTAGGAGCAAATTAAAACTGTATAGACTGGATGGCCCATATTTCCCTCTTTTGAGTTGGAAAGAAATTGTTTCATATTCCTTTTCCCTTCAATCTTGTAAAACTGTAGAAGAAAAAAATGAGAAGGGAAATTTATATTATGCAGGTGTCAGGTAAAATCACATGCTGCTGCTTCCTACAAGAGGATGGTGTAAAAATTAATGTAGGTATGGGGACTTAAAATGGAAATCTTGCAGTGTTCTGAAATGCTGGAGGAATTATGCCTGTGACTTGCTCCCCCATTTCTTTCACTGAAAATATAACCGCAGTGATACAGAGATAAGGACTAACTTAGCTTCAGCTTCAAACTTAAATAGCCTATTTGAAACGTGACTTAAGAGCGTGACTTGACGTGCCTACCCTGAGCTGCTCAAAACTGAAAGCAGGCTTACCCAAGGAGGTAATGTGGAACTGAAAATAATTATTCTATTCTCCGGTGGAAGAAAAGCCACATAGCTGGTCAAAAAGATAAAATGGTGTCAAATCAGTAGAGAGTTTTCCCAGTTGCCGTAGAACAGTTCCGCCAGAAAAGTCATCAAACTCAAAATGGATGGGGCAAAGCCTTTATGTTCAATGAATCCACATTCAGTTAAAAATGTCATGTTTAACACAGTGAAGGCTAACTTGATCTGACCTCATTATTTGCACTGTGTTTTGAAAAATTATTAAGCATGTTTTGTAGTAAGTCTGGATCAAAGATAGAAACATATTAGAGACTGGGAACCTCTTTTTCCAAAGCTATGATGATGGGATCGTTCATCAAGCACTGGTGTCCAACCTGGAGACCTTGAAGTGGGGCAGTGGTAGAGTTACCACTGTGGGAAGGGAGTTCACGCAGCAAAGGTGAGGTGAGCCAAGACAGGAGGACTTCTGCTATGGCAACTTAGCTGCATGTCTACCACATGGTCCCTGGGAGGAGTAGCATATGCAGCATTACACCTTCAGCATTTCAGCCATGTAAGAGATCGGTCTGCACGGGGACTAATATTCTGCAAGATTGTAAGTTTATATCCTTCCAGTCAGTTTGCTGTAAAACGTTCAAAAAATGGAACTGGTTTAGAAACTGTCTTTTTGTAATTCTCCTCCCTTGTGAAACTCCAGGTACTGAATCCCTTTTGAGAAGTAGCAGTAAACCTGCACTCCTGCTGCCTGTCTGTATCAGGTTTGGTTTCCAGTAATCTACTTAAAGCAGATCTCCAAAGGGCAGTAATGGAATGATTGTTTGGTATATGACTACCATTTGTTTGAGTATATTCCTCTGTGCATGTCAACATTTTATTTTATCACTTAATGAAAAAATTGAGTAATAAGGTTTATCTACTTTCCTCCACATATGACACATTTATGCTT
This sequence comes from Psittacus erithacus, assembly GCA_009867235.2. Classification (NCBI taxonomy): domain Eukaryota; kingdom Metazoa; phylum Chordata; class Aves; order Psittaciformes; family Psittacidae; genus Psittacus; species Psittacus erithacus. Next base: position 3,035 of record WYDI02005367.1, on the reverse strand, counting down.
TTTGCTGCATTTACTTTCAAAAGAACATTCTTATTTAAATGAAGCTTAAGCTTCGTCAGTCTAAGTGAACAGTCCATACTACACGTTGCTGTCTTCAGAAATGTAGTGAAAAGGTACGGTACTGTCATTCTCCTGTACCATTCTAATAGCGCAAATAGAGTAACTTGACTAAAGTGCAAGAAAGTATAAAGTTATGTAACTACTAGTGTTAGCAGAATAAACTACAGTTCTATTCAAAGTGAAAACCACTATTAACAGCAAGAATTATCTCATATAATATATTACTAAACAGCTTTTTTTCTAGTCTTGCTTTTTCCTTTGAGTTTACTAAAAAGAAAACAAGTATTCAAACTTTATACGCATGCACCTGTGTAAGTACTGATATCAGAAGTGGACTACAGATAAGGTACTTTTCTAGAAGGAAGCAGCACAACAGCCTCTCTACTGGTCTACAAGATACAGATGCTGAGTAAAACATTGTCATGTCTCACTACCAAACATGGAATATCAGTGTGCAATAGGAGAAGATAAGTGGGAACGACTGCATTCATCACAGAAAGTATGAGACTTGATATGCCCCTAACACATTCAAGAAATCAGTACGGAAGACATTTGTGATGTTTGCAAAGCAACACACTGACCTCCCTGCTTATACCACTTACACTGCTTTCCACACCTTCTACTCTCTGAAGCACTGTGTTTTGCATGAACTAGAAGATATTTCAGGCAAGACCTTTCTTGATCTTTGTTTATAAAACTTTTGACCTAACATCATCCTTCTGTAGGATTGATAATAATGTAGAAATAAGCACATGGATCTAAGGTTCTGACTGCCCTGAATCTCTTAATGTCTTTGTTTTCTAATTCTCTTACGTGTGAGCAAACCCACCATCAGTTACTGATCTTAGTCTAGTTGTTTGCCATCATACTGTTTAAACAGTTGTCTTGCTGTTCTACCACTGAAAATGTGGAAAAGTAACTAAACCTCAGTATTGCAGCAGTTTCTGCTCTGCCAGTCTCTTGAAATTTATCTTGGAAAACATGTTAAAAGCCAGGGTGTCTGAAATTCCTCAGAATCTCATTCATCAATAACAGATGGCTGTTCTCAAGGCACAAAAAAGGTTAGCCAAGGCCTCTACCCTCACATAGTCAAATTAGAGCATACAGTGATTGACAGGAAGAGTGTAATTTAGAAATTAAATGATGTTGCCCAATTTAGGCATTCAGATATGAATCCCCAAAATAATGCCATTTAAAAGCAAGGCTAATACATAAATGGTTAATTTTCCTTTCTTCATGACCTGAGTCACATAATAAATAGTTTCTGTGAAAATGCTACCAAAAAAAACAAAACAAAAAATTGAGGAGACCCACAAATCCATGCTTATGACTCCAGAAAGAACCATGTGTGTGCCTTCACTAGTGTGTCATTGTGTGTGTGTGTATGTGTTTGCGTGCGTGCATCTGGGGTATGCGCTCACCTTCATTACCAGGCAGAAATTCTGGTTCTTCAGGTATGCCGAGCTGGGATCTGGTGGTCAGGCAAGAGGAGCCCTGGACTGGAGCTACTGGAGATAATATCTGCTCCTAACATCCTGTAGTAAGAACCACAAAAAAGCTTCTAAATAAGGAGAATATATAGGACAACTTCATCTTAGAAAAAATATGCTGTGGAGGATTATAAAACCATGAATGATTTAGAGAATCATAGAAGGTGAATAGGGGCTGGTAATTTTGGAATACAAGAAGGAAGGAGCAAACAGTTGGCCTGGTGAAGATAGGCTCTGTTCTTCTACACAATTCATAACAAAATTATTGCACTTGATGTCACACGAAGCTGTGAAGGCCAGGAGTAAAAATGGATTTAAAGACAGATTAGTCAAGCTCATGGAAGGCAGTTCCCTTGGTAGCTATCAAAGGATGGCCAGATGCAATCCCCAGCTCATGAAATCTCTAACCGCTCATTGCTGGAAGCTGTGAGGCTAATGCTTGGATCACACTACTCCTATTCTTCCTATTACAGTCTTATCGAAATCATCTATTAGCAGACTACTATTGGAAGCAGGGCTGACATGGTTTGGCAATTTTTCGGCCCTTATATTACTGAGGTCTGAGCAAGTTGGCAATTCTGGATTAATCTTTGCTTGCCTTGTGTATTGCTATAAAAGCTTCAGTTATAATATTCTAGTACTGAGTGTCCCTCATGTCTTGGGGATAACGTTTACCCAGTTTGTCACAGCCTATGTTTAAATTTGTTCATTCACCATGTGCTATATCTAATCATTGAATAAATTCCTTTAAAATGCTGTGAAAAAGGCTGCCTTTTTCGCTTGTCAGGTGAAGTTTTCTTAGGGCAGAAAGTGAGAGCCCTTTTAGCAGCTGGATATAAAGGAGAGCAGAGGGAACTGGCAGAGTGAAAGGCACGCTCTGCAGAATGATCCAATGGGAGCCAGTCTGGAAGGCTTCTGAGAAGTGAGATAGACTGAATTATAGCCACAGCTGTGATGGAGAGTAGTTTTTTCCCCCCGTGGTCCAGAGGAGAATCATAGAATAGTTGTGTTGGAAAGGACCTTTAAAGGTCCCTAGTCCAACCTCCCTGCAATGAACTGGGACATCTTCAAGTAGATCAGGTTGCTCAGAGCCCTGTCCAACCTGGCCTTGAATGTTCCGAGGGATGGGGCAACACACTGCAGAATGCAGAATGTATTGTAGAATGCAGAACTGGGAAAGTGTTGTAGAAAGCCATTGCAAATTACTGATCTGAGAACAAAACTATCTACGAAGTACACAGGACTTAAGGAGATTTAGTCATTTTTTCTCACTCAGTAGTTCAGAGTTTTTCTATTTAAAATGTTAGATATTTTTTAATTTGACTTCAAGTAAAATGCACCTTTTGAGATTCAGATTTAGTGGGGGACCTAGATGTGCTTGCTTTAGGAGCAGCATGTAGGAAATTCATCTGTCGTGGTTTAGGCCTGCCACACAGCTCACTCACTGCCCCCCCACCTCCTCCCTCGGCTCCCGGAGGGATGGGG
>WYDI02005366.1:0-39574 GCA_009867235.2 Psittacus erithacus | reverse complement strand
GTGTCCCTGCTCATGGCAGGGGGGTTGGAACTGGATGATCTTAAGGTCCTTTCCAACCCTAACTATTCTATGATTCTGTAATTCTACAGCTGTTGGGCAGCAATACGGCAATGCACATGAATTATCCCTTTGCTGTCAATAGCATTACTCATATGCTCAAAGTTAAGCACATATTTAAAAGCTTCGGGAAATGGGCCTTTAATTTCCATCAATGTGAAATGCTTGAAACACAATCTGCTGCTATTTAAATCTTGTCTAGACATCTACAGAGTACAGAATTGTACACATTCAAAGATTAATTTAAAGAATTGCTGCTAGAAAGGAAAATGATAGAAAATATGAGAACATCTAAGAGTGATGATTCTAAGGAGGCCTAGGATATAGACCAGACTAATGCTCTCTTGCTTGGCATGTGTTCTGCAAAGCTGGATGTGTTTGTCTGGATACATTTGGAAAAGGGCTACATAAAGCCTGAGACAGTTCTTCAAATGCAGAAGATTTAAGATACACAGAAAAAACTTAAATTCACCTCAGCTCTGAGCACCTCTTTTCCACTGATAATGACTTGCTTTTCATATGTACGCTGACACTTTCAGCTACAGAAATTCAAGTCTTGGTTTTATGGGGCCTCAGATGTTTTTCTCTAAGCCTGATAACACAAAGCAAGCTCCTGAGTGTCTTGATAGTGTGCCAGTCCAGCATCCTTAGAGATACTTCTCTGTTTGTGTATTTTTGTCCATTCATTAGCCTCGTTGCGAGGACACATGGTTCTTGATGGTAATGACACCTTTGTACAGGGCAGAAAAGGAGTTTAGCTGGTTCCTGTAAATATGACTGATCTGGGAGTCAGAAATGAGTGTTTTCAACTTTGTGATACTGCTGATGTAATTTCATTTCTCAGGGTGGAAGACTTGCCTTTGTAAACTGTTACAAGCAAGAGCTGTGTCTTTGCACAGTCTCTGCCCCACTGGGAACCACAGCTTTTGCCTCATCTGCTACTTTGAGAGTAATAACAGACAATTATTGTAACAGGAACAAGATCACAAGTCCCTGTTCTGATAAGCAACAAAGCAGCTACCATGTACTAATAGGGTAAGTAGCGCGCACTTCCGAAAGCAGCACTTCCCAAGAGATCATAGAGATGACAGCCTGACCACAAGTTGTTAAGGGCTCTCTTGTGAAATTGAGACATTAGTTTGACTTAGATTAGCCCTGCCAGATTCTGACCTGGCTGTTTGCATCCTTCTTCCTGAAATTGTCTGTGAAGTCTCGGTGAGAATTGCTGTAACAAGGCTCTTTGCTACTTACCCTCAGTTTGCTATTCTTCTGTCTCCTCTCTGGAGCAGGTATCTAGGCACATGCAAAATAGCAAATGCACTGAGGTCAAACACAAGCTGACATGCAAATGCAGGGGGTTTCTTTGCAAGTGCTCTGAGGTTTCTTGAGATGAGGAATATTAGGAAAACATAAGCATTTAATATTGTTTATCTAGATATACTTGATTAACACATGTATTAGCAGTGCTCTCAATAGCACCATCTACTGCCTTCAGGACAGTAGGATACAAGTTCTGCGTTATAAATTTTGGAGATGCCTAGTGGAATGAGAAGAGAGAACCTAAAGAGGTTGTTTTCCTCATCTCCTGGCAGCAGTGGTGCTGGAGAGTCACTGCATCCTTCTGGCTCACAACACAAGTAATCTCCTGGAAGCAGTATGGCAAATCTGTCAGTGCTTTGCAGATCTGTTTTCAAGCTATTGGGGCCCTCTTTCCAGATGCATGTCACCAATGCATCCTATTTGAATTGGCAAAAAATGCCAGGAATATTATTTCTTCTAGCCCTTTGCCAAATCTTCTCAACTTGCCCCTGTCAGTCTTTAAGCCCATCATCATCACCTTCTTCACCTCAAAACAATCCACTGTGTCTGTCTCTCTTCAAGGCATTTCAATGTGATTTCCTTTCTTTCCTTGCCAAGATAGATGCTGTGGATGCTCTTGAACCTTCCTTTGGAGACTAAGCTAGGCAAGGGAAAACAGATGGAGAGACACAGATATGGCTGACCCAAACTAAAATCATGAGCTGATATAGGCCATCGTAGGTTTTATTAACCATACAATGCACATGTTTAAATAGGAGACCGTAACGTGCACTATCTGAACAGATGCCTGAGTATCAGGAATAACAAAGTCCCTGTCCTTTGCACAGGTCAGATTAATGGTGGTCTGCATATGATGCAATCTTTAATTTCTCTTCCTCTCCTGGGATACCATAAATCTTGGGACATCTTGGCTTTGCAGAGCCATAATCCATTGTGTAGTCTGTGAAGAAAGAGCTCTATTCCAAAGTGAGTCTTACGGAGGTTTCTGAGTGCTCCAGCCCTACCCCTGTGATTTAATTATGGAAAGCAACCACCTTATTAGCCACCCCCTCTTGTCAAAAGGAACAAACTTATCTTGTTCCTTTTGTTTAGCCTTTTTGTGTGGTTTCGGGACAGGATGTCTCACTTAGAAATCTAGGGGTTTTTTTAAGAGCAATTGAATTTCTCATGCTGTTGCTAGTTGCTCTCCAGCATTCACAAAGTCACTGCTATGCCCCAGGGAACTGAGAGGGGGAAAAAAAATCATAAGCAAGGAAACAGAATAATCAGAAATGGCCAGCATCAATGTGGGAATAAGAAGTACCAGGGAAAAAAGCAGTAGTTTCCAGTACTGCAGAGCCAAGGCCAACTGGGATATGGACACAGATTTTAAGGGGGAGTCTCTAGTATCTCCAAATTGGGGAATATGTATGCCTCACCACAGAGGAGGGCATGAAAAATACCTCAGCCAGCTGTAGGTACTTAATGTCTCTGGGGCTCATCATCATCTCCAGACCCTGGCAGAAAACAACAACTGGTTCAGCAGTGACTGCGGTTAGGGAGCAAGTGCTGGGAAGGGATGAAAAGAGAGCTTGTCCCATCATGCTCTTTTGGCTGAATTTTGTGCAGCAAGTAAGCCAGCCTGATAGCCTGGCATAATGCTTAGGGTCAGACACTTAGCAAGAAAAATCAAAATGCTCTTTGTGATAAATTACCATGTGACTCTCTGGAGAAAACTATTGTGTGATCATGTCATTAAGGGCTGTATAATGGTACATCTGCCCTTGGGGGCAAGTTGAAGCTGTACAGACAGCCCTCATTACAGCTCCCCCTCAGTTCTGAGTGTTTGGCTATTTAGATTAAATAGTGTTCTTTTGCTGCAGAATTTGGGGGTGTCCTATAAATTTATGCCATGAGAAAGTAAGTGACAGCAGTTTAAAGATCTGCTCAAAAGAAAAGTAAAAATGAAAAAATAAATCCAACCAAAATTCCACAAACAAACAGTTGAACATATCAATCATGCCTGGATTTGAAGATTAGGTATCTTCATAGCTAATACCAAACAGAAGAAAAAAAGATACTCAGGACCATGTCTGAATATTAATTATGGAGCTGACCTAAAACCTGAGATGCTTCCATGGGATGCTTCTATTTTCTTAATTGTAGTAATGGTCTCATGGGGAAGTAGTGATGCTGTGAACAAGCACCTTAGTCCTTAGGAAGGTCAATTAATTGGCTAACCCATGATTCAACATTGCTAAAACATTGACAAGTGCTTGTGGAGTATTTCAGCACTGCTAATCACTGCAGAAGCACTTAGGCATTCACTGCAGGCCACAGGAGGCAATTTTGCTATTGACTAGTTCATGGGCTCAGCGATACTTCACCTCTCTTGTTTCCCCATACTACACCTCCCTTTCCCCCCCATCAGTATAAACAGCATATTTTTCAGTTCAGTGACTTTCTCCAGCCCCCATGCTGCTGTCTTGCCAGGCCATTAATCATAACTGCATCTAATTGGAATTCTTCTGGGACCTGTTAGCCTTTGTGCCATTAATTTGGCTTCCCATGAATCAGGGTGGCTTGAAAAGGGGATTTCCCCCGTGACTCTGAGCTTGCCAAGCACTGGTGCCCCTCTCCTCAGGAGATGTGCTTCCAGTGCTCTGATGAGTGCCTGTTTCTATCTGTTGCCAGCCTCTGTAAAAATCAACAGCAAAGATCAGCCTGGTTACTGCAAGGCAAGCTCCAGGCTCCTTATTCATACTCCTGCAGAGGTGAAAATGTCTCCAGCCCATTGGCAATGACCTGTAAGTTTTCTTTGAGACTTCCTGTGCCGATAGTGAGGAAGGATCTCTTTTCCTCCCCATTCAGAATAGTGGGAAAGATGTTCTTTGGGTAGTGGGAGAATAGAGAGTGGATTGGGCAAGCCTGTGAGGTTGGACAGATGAGGACATGCACCATCATGGGCTGTGTTCTGTAATCCAGCGTGAAGACAATTACTAGCAAGGACTTGCAGCAGACAATGAGTTAGAAACCTGTGAAAATAGCCCTATTTCTGCTTTCTCCTTTCCCAAATCTTCACCTTCCCCTAACGGGACTCATCAAGGCAGATCCCAAGGAGCTGAGTAGCAGTGAGGTCCTTCAGCAAGTAGTGAATGTCACTGCTGCATCCCTATGGTGGTTATCATATACCTCTGTATGCTGTGTTGGCTTTTTAGTGTTGGTTTAGCATTCACAGTGCTGGAGCTGCGGTGTTATATGCATCTACCAGGGTACTTGAATTCACACTTTTAGGAGCAGAATTCTTTGGAGAGTCTAAACTCCCCTGCAATTCCATCTCTGTCTTCAAAAATTGGTCTAATACCACCAACAACAAGGGTATCCTTTGGGAAATAAGTGCTGAGTCGAAATTCCTGTCCAACTGCCCATGGCTGTGTGGTGTTCTAGGTGGGTGATGGGTAGCAGTAGTTGCCTTCTGGGGAGTCACAGCCATGTGTGGCCACTGCTTTGGGTGCTCACAGGGCATACTCCCTCCCCCTGAGTTGCAAATGATGCATATAAAGGTCTTGCTAGAAGGACACTGCAGGATCTATCAATAGCTTCACTGTGAAATGAGGAGTGTGCTCCTTTCCTGTCATGGTGAATACAACTATTCAGTGAAAGCAGGCTTTATAGTTGCAGTGCCCACAGCCGACAATGGTGTTTCATCTACATCCAAGGTACACTATTTCTGTTGACCTTGTCTGATGCCTGTATGACCCTCAATATGCCTCCAGGCTGTGAAACATAAACAGAATTATCTGTGCATGGAGATTTTCTGTCTCCACTGAGACCAGGCACAGCAAGTGGCAACAACCCCCATTGCTTTATGTTCTCTTTTATAGGCACGGGTGCTGCAACTCCAAGTCATTAGGCACTGTGTGAGAGTAATACAGTAAAAGTGTCCTTACAGCCTCTCTGAGCTAGTATAGGCACTAAATCAGTTGGCAGCTACAGCAGGAAAAGGAGGCTGTGGAGGGGGAAAAACCCAAGGGTAAATCAGAGCAATCAGTCACATCAGACTCAGATCTGTGCACGTCCGTTTTCTGTTCAGCCAGGCTCTGACAAGCGGAGATGCACTGGGGGAGAGCTGCTGCCTCCACTGCTTCCCAAAAGAATTCCTGGGCATGAAGAATTCTTTTTCATTCTATAGTAGGAAGTACTATAGAATGTAGTATATATACTTCATATATATATATTCTATATATATATAGAATATAGTAGGGAGTGTGCATGTGTATATGCGCACATTGGTATGCCTTTTTTGACCAGCTGACATAGCAAAAAAGCTGGATGGCAACCCAGAATTATGCACTGTACTTGGAACTCCTGAGCTGTGGGCAGTACAAGATTATGAAATGAGTCTGAAATCTGTGGCTGAGCACCCCCTGCACATCCTCTTGATAATCAAGTTTTTTAAAAGCTGCATGAAAGAGCTGAATCCTGTGCAAACTCAAGCTTGTTGAGCTACATTTCCAAGACACTTGTAGAGTGGCAAAAATGTGGAAGACGTGTCTGAGGATGCATCTGCTCCAGAGAGAAAATTTGTTATATTAGCTGCCTATGATATTCAGAACCCTATGTGACTCACAGATGAGTGTGCAGGCAAGTAGAAGCAAAGGATTTTGCTGCAGTGCATAAAACTTCATTTTTTCTGAAACAGAACAATCTTGTAATAGAATCATTGACAAACAGGCTCTTCAATCCCAGTTTTTCTCCTCTTGGAAAAGAATTACTTTTCAAATAATTACATGGTTTTTACTACAGCTTGGGTTCCTGAAATACCTCCTGGTTTGTCTGATACAACCCTTGTCTGATTTATTGAAAGCAATATTTTTATTATTATTTATTATTTTACCCTTTAATTAAGCTTTATTCCATTTAGAGCTCGTGCACTGCAAAGTCATGTTTGAGTTTTCTGTGGTTTACATTGTTGCAGAACTCCTTGCTCCAGCCCTGCTGCTCTCCGAGTCATCCTTTATTTGTCTGTCTTGCCAGTGGTTTTTGGCACTGAAGAAACAAGGAGACAAGGCCATTACCGAAGGGGTTTACAGTCCAAGCAGATGTTAGCACCTGGGCTTCTTGAAAATTTCCAAATGGACTACTTTTCAGTGGAAAACAGCTTCTTGATTAAATGAGCATGTTTGTGGAACGTATCTGTTCCCCATGGGTAAGTTCTCTTTTGCTGGAAAAGGGAAAGTCCCAAACTCAGGGAAAAAAAGTATTTGGAAACTCAGTTCCTGTAAAGCAGTGTGACCTGGGGTTGTCATGTCATGTGTCTTTCCTTATTGAGTCTCCCCTTGGACCATGGACAGGAAAAAATCCAATGAGTCCCTACTGCTGCTTCCTCCTGCATCAGCATCCCCCACTACACAGTCCACCTTTCAGACTAGTTAGGCTTCTTGCCTTTACTTCTCCATCCAAAAAGCTGCTCCAGAACTTCACTAGGTTTTAAATATTTTTATTATTTCTAGCCTAAAATTATTCATTAGCTGTATATGCCAGTTTAGCTTTGTGCTGATGTTATTCCATACACTACAGCTCTCTCCTCTCTCTGGTGTTTACATCTAGTATATTGCGCCAGTAAGCAATCATATTTGATTTCATTCTTCATTTTGCAGCATCAAACTGAATTTTCTCCTCCCTAATTCATCCTGCTAGCTCTTTTCTGCACTTGTCTTCATTTAAATTAATCTTTTCATGAAGCAGGACTGAACAGAGTAATGCAGCTGTTGCTTATGCCTGTGCCTTAAACAGCAGACTTGATATCATTTTGATTCAGCTGAAAATACACTCCACATAATCCTAAGATTTTCACTAGGGTTCCTTAACATATAACAGCCAAAACATGTCTTTGACTCCCAGCTAAAGCAATTGGTAGGAGCAGGAGTCATCTGTACAGAATGTCAACAAGAAATGAGATGTGGTGAGGGAATTTCAGAGTTGAAATACTTTATTTTCAGCCAAAATGGCATGTGCTAACCAAGATCTCTCCTTGGTACTAGCTTTCAGAGCACTGAACAAGCCCAGTAAAGAAATCTGTAAAACTTGGACAAAATCAGATTTGCAAAACTTGCCTCTGGCACAACTCTGAGTTTTCCTTGGCTCCAGGATGCACAACTGCCAGCCAGAACAGGTAAACCAATGGTTTCGCTACGGTTGCTTTCTGAAGGCCACTTGTGTGGGCTTCAGATGGCATACTAACTTTTACAGTAAATCAACTTGGCAAATGCCATTCGTCCTCAAAGTGCTTGTTTTACACACTTGGTAAATGACTGATAAATTAAAAATACTAGTAAAACCAATTCATAGGGCAACAGCAGCCAAAACAAGATCTTCCTTCTTGCCCTCTGCAGAGCAGCTGAGTAGCCACAATAAGGCCTCAGATCTTTACTATGAAGCTTGACTGACGCCCTCTTGTGGGCAATGACAAATTCCCAATAGATCAGAGATTCCTAAAACAAGTTTGGATTTAACACAAGCGTTACGTGTTTGCACAACAGTGCAAATTTTCTCTTGTGTGGTTTCCATCTCCAGTGCCCAAAAACTGGTTTGTGGGGTTCTCTTCCCATACAAATTAATAGACAGGATCCTTTAGCAGTATCAGATGTGGCTCTCTGCAGTCTGGTATTTGGAAACCTTTTTTGTTATTTGCACAGACTTGTATTTTCAAGACAACAGTGAGAACCACCACATCTGTAGAAGTTTTATTTAGGCCCAGCCCACAGATTTCTGTCCTTGTGATTGTGCTTCACTTTCTCAAGCACTAGAAGACGTATGACTTTTGTTGCTTCTTTGGCTTGGCTCCATGATTCATAGCCTCTTCTGAGGCAACACTTGCAATGTTCAAAGCCAGTAAGAACAAAGTTTTCTGACTGACTAATAGAAGCTCATAGCTATGGTCCACTCTGGGTAAGACTTCACAGTATTTTGAGTTGACAGACATGTACAAGTACTTTTTTCCCCCAGTTACACTTGGGGTGAATAATTTGCCAGCTAGTGCCTCAACTTTAAGGCCACCAAGTACAATTGCAACAGTCAGGGCAAAGGTCTTATGCTTTGTGGCTACATTTCCCTCATTGCAAAATCCTCAGCAAAGAAAATGAATAACTTTGGTAGACTTTTGAGGGGTTTTGAGCATTAGTTGTGTCAGCAAAATCAGGGATGTCTCCAGGGATGCTGGGGAGTAGCTTCTTTGAAAGGAAAGGCTTTTACATCTGTAGTGCAGTGAGGCAATGAAAAGCAGAAGGTTACTGAAGAGCAGAAAATCCTGACTGCTGTGAGTAGCCAGCCCTCCTGCCTCTTGTTGCTTGTGCTGCCAGCCATCTCCTGGGCAGGCAGCAGTGGGGACATAGCTGCCCGCTTTGCCTGAAAAAAGGCTGTGAGATGAAGCTCACTCACAACAAATGAAATTTGCAGGCAAAAAAATTAACCAGGTCTTCTGCGTGTATATGGCCATTGAGAAACAAACATTTTAAAATTAAATATTGGACAGAACATACTTTCCTAAAAGCTAAGGAAAACCAAAACAAACAAAAGTACTGAATGCTTCTGATATACTCTGCACTGTGAAAATGTAACATCAGGTAATCATTAGTGTTGGCTCTCACTATAACCTCTGGTAACTAGAAACTGTCTGAAGAGAGAAACAGTGTGCATACAAACTTCATAACAAGGTTGTCTGTACAACCTGAGCATTCAAGCCCCAATCCAGAAGGCTTTGGTATGCAAACACAGGGCTAGTCTCTCAAGAAAGTGCCTTCCAGAAAAATGGACCCAATACCTGTTCTGATCTTCACAGAGCCCACACCTCTTACCTCCAGTTTTACTTGTAGTCCTAATCCAAAATTTATCAGTAGTCTATGAAATAAATATACTTCAGCTCAGGTGTTCCCTTGTTACATATCGAGATCGAGAAGAGGATGTTGTTCATAAAGTATGGCAAGCAGGTTTCCTAAACTGGCTGTCACAGTGCTGGAATGCAAACCCTTTCTACACCAATTGAAAGAAAATCTTTGGAACGGAATTTTGCTGAGATTTTTAGAAACAATTACTTTTCTTTTTTTTTTTTTTTTTTTGCCTTTTGGCCAAGACAGGGCCCCTCTTACTGAAGTGGCAGGAGAACTGGAGGCAGGGGACCCGGTGTGAGACTAGAAACTGCATGACAGCAGTTACTGAGCCAAGAGGACATGCCTTATGCATCCCTGCTGGTTGGTTGGTTGTGAAACTGTGGCTACCCTAGGCCAAGCAGTTTTCTTTTGCTCTCTTGCAAGCATTCTCTCTTGCCACAAGATGGGGATATAAGCACGGATTTAGGCCAGATATGAAAAGGCTTCTTCCCCTGCAGGAATGACTCTCCATGATCCTTACCCACTCAGGGACCCGCTTAAGTTGCTCTTGCTTAGCGCATGCACGCTGGCAGTATAGATTAATTAATAAATAATAGCTGGTGTTCTTCTTTGCTGTTATTTGAGAGTGTTTGGGTCTGAAACAATTCTGTTTCTTATCTTTGCTGAAATCAAAACATCTCTGGGATGTAGTTGGCCATAAACCATTTGAGGTCCTTGCAACTCTGTGTCAAATTTTGAATCATTGCCGCAATAGTAAGAGGCAAACCTCTCTCTAAAAATATCTATGTGAATTTATGTCACTAAGTAAAGATTAGTGAGCTAATGATTAGTCAGCTATTGATTTAGTCTGCTAAATCAATCCTAAACTTACATAAGCTGCTTTATTTTTTGTTTTCAACTTGAAGAGTCATCAAATGCCCATAGATGTTCTGTCCCAAGCGGCCAAGGGGAGAAATCCAGGCTAAAATCTGGCTGGGACAAGCCCTTGCCCTGCAGGTCTGATGTTTAGCTGGCAGTGGTTGGCAGTTTGGCTGAAATGAGTAACAGGCTATTTTATAACATAGCAATGTTCAGCCCCTGAAAGGTTTTGGTAGAAAATATCATGTCACATATATATTTACTTTCTTTATGTTGCTGTCATGAAGCTTTCCATCCCTTCTGTGCTAAGGGCAAGTGTTTAGTATACTCAGCCATTCCTTTAGCCAGCATTTTCTCAGACCTAGCATACATGCAGGGGATTGAAAGGCACTTGAGTATTCAAAATTCATCTTGCATCATCCATGTTATGAGGTATTACATCCTTTCATCACCAACTTGGAACCACTGGTCTTTGTGAATAGTTCTATCACTGTCACAGGTCTGCTTCAGGATTCAGGAGCTCTACAGAGATCAAATGCTGAAGTGCTGTGATGAAATTTGTGTTTACAGTTATCTGGGGGGGGAGAAAGCAAATAGGGAAAGGAGAGGAAGAAAATAAATCTTCACATATCAGAAGCCGTAAACTTTAGGAAATCCCTTTCTTCTCCCCTCTGCTCCCCCCCACCCCATGCAAGGTAGCAGTGTATTTGTTTACAAAAGCAAGTAAGTAAACAAAAAAACACATTAGTTTTAGCTATTTAAAGATATTTAATCTGTTGAAAAGGACAACATCCTGGGGAAAGTCATCTTTCTTTTGACTCCAAAACAGAGTCCATTTTGGTCTAGTGTTACTGAAAGGCAGGAAATGCTAACAAGCAAAGATACACAGAAAGCTGATCAATTTGGAGCTGGCAGGGAAGAAGGCAGCAATTTCACCAGCGGCTTGGAGAAGTTAGTTTGTTTATTTGTTTGTTTATTTGTACTTATTTTGTGTTCTCCAGTGCTGGTGCTCAGAGGAGCCGGATGCTGGGCCCTGCTGCTAGCCCTGACCGCTGCCAGGCTGAGCCCAAGTGTTGACACCCAAGTGCCAGCCTCTGAACATTTTTCTTTGTAAGGCAGGTGTAGGCTGTGTTATTGAGGAGTGAAGTCCTCAGAGGCAGTTTGGCTGTCAGACGGCATTCAGGCAGAAATCGTGTAACACCCTTTCTTTCTGCTTTTAGCCTCCCACATACATTTAACCACCACCATGATTTTTAGTATGACTAACATTAATTGCTGTGATATAGTTTTGGTTTGTGGAGGGGGTCACATTTCTGTGTTGTGCTACAAGCTGGGATGGCAGCAGCAGCAGTACTCCTGTTCCTGGTACTCTTGCTGTTTTAATGCAGCTTTCCCTGGATCGTAACATAAATTATCACACAGTCCACAATGGTACTGTTTCTCCACACAGCTGAATTACTTAGATCACCAAACCCTCAAATGTCAAAGTTTCACACAGGCATGCTTAACTTTGTAATTAGATAAGCCTGAAGAAGCCAGGTCTTATTTCAAATAATTTAGAATAATACTGTAATTAGTATGACTGTCTCCACCTCATTGATTCAGTTGGCTGGTAACCCTGCTGCTTAAGTATACATTAATTTTGTACTCAGCTATTTGATAGCTATTAGGTTTTCCTTGGTTCCTTATCCTTATAGTCATATTCTGCTGAGCCAAACCAGTTCAGTAATACTCAATTCTTCAAATAAATCTCCTTACCAAAGTTAATTCACGGCCGGGCTGGACAGGGCCTTAAGCAACCTGGTCTAGTGGAAGGTGTCCCTGACTATGGGAGGGGCGTTGTAGCTAGATGATCTTAAGGTCCTTTCCAACCCAAACCATTCTATGAATCCCATGCTTTGCATTGCTCTTCTTGTTTGTTTGCTTTGTTGTTTGGTTGGGATTTTTTTGCTTGATTTTAGGGATTTTGGGGGCTTTTTTAAAGAGGAAAAGTTGTCTTGTCACTGCTTGTTGGATTAGAGGTTCCAGTTAGTTACACAATGATAGAGAAGCCTGTCAGCCAGATGCACTGTTCTGGCAGTTTCCAGCTGCTCTTGCATGCTTCTTGATTTGTCTCCTTCTTTCACCTGCAGCTGCCAGGTCTCACACCATACTGGCCACTGGAGTATGCCCCACATTTAGTTGAACTGGCCTTCTCATGAGTGTCCAGGAAGCTGACGGCACATATCCTGTGGCTGGCTATGTAGGCTAGGGAGGAGAGAACACAGTGACGTTCAAGGATAGCAGAGCTGACAGCAGACATTTATTTCACAGCAGCCTGCTTTTATGTGGGCTGTTTTGAAACGAGTGCTGAATTCTGACATCACAGTGGAAATGGTGAATAATAGTCAGGTTAAAGCAACATAATGCATAGCAGAAATAACAGATTATTCACAGAATTGGTGTGAGGAAGTTCCTTTGAACTTCTAACACTACCCCAGCTGTTCTTGCCCTCTGGGAATGTTGTTTCAACATCTGAGGTTAAATGCCTTATTTGTAAACAAATGGGAGGGAAAAGACTACATTTTATTTTCCTTTCTTGATTCATTTCATGATTTTATTAGCCTGTCCTTTGCAGTGCACTTACACTAGCCTTTAGCTGTTATGTGGAATTAGAGAGCAGATAATGGAGGTATCTCAGCCAGAGAATATATTCTGTTGCACACCCCCTACCTCCCGCAAGAGGTAGACATGTTAAAAAGCCATCAAGTGCTTCTTGCACACAGAGGTCAACAGCGTAGCTGAGACTACAGGAAAGAGCTGTGTGACCAAAGGTAGGTAGGTATGGCATGTCATTAAAGCTAGTGATACTCAACTTGTGGGTCTTATAGACTTCTCATCAGTCTTTCACAATGCACCTGCTCTGATTTGAGTTCTCATGATTCCAGACATATTCATGACAAGTTGCATCAGTATTCATACTGACTGTGCAGTCTAAAATTCCTCAGGAGTAGAAAAGAGAGAGTTTTTTTATGCAGCACCTTAGCCAAAGAAGATGAAATAGCATAATGGGGATCTTATACATAAGTGTGCTTTTTTGTCATTATGTTTCCGGACTTTTTTGTTTCTCTGCGATAGGCATGCCTGCTTCTCATTTTTTATTTTCTAAGGGTTTTTCTGAATTGTTTATGGGAGAACAGTGGAGGTTTCCTCAGTAGGGTGCAACCTGCAGTCAAATACCACAGCTTGTCTTGGCTGATCTCTGTGATTTTGCCAGAAGTACATACTGGTGCTCCCCATTCATCACACCTTTCTTTGGAACACTCATCCTGTAGGGCAGTGGTTCAGTGAAGGGAGAGGAGAAAGACTGGGATATACAGAAACATGTCTCTCTGGGAAGGGTGGAAAGCATAGGAAGGAATTCACTTACTTGTGTACTGGGATTAAGGAAAAGTTGGGTAAACCTTACTCTGCCCTGCAAAGGGAAAGCAGTGATGCTGGTCCAGAAAAGTTATGAGGACACAAAGGCATTAAGGAAGTTTCAGTCTGGTTTCCATTCTTCTGCCACGCAGGAGACAAGTATGCTGGACTTAGCTCTCTCAAGACTTTAAGCAAGTACAGAAGTGTCTTTACTAACCCAGAGAAAAGTTACCAGCATGTCATAGCCCCAAGTGCTCTGGTGACTTAGTAGAATTGTGACTTTTCCACTAATAATAGATGTGGTGGAAACATACTGTACTCCAGGCATAATACTGGCTCTGGGGCTGCTGCCACTATTGCTATTTTTCTTATAGAATAGTCTTGCTTTTTATAGAATGAGAATGTCCCTGCTGCCTCTCAACATATATTTACAAGCCTTTATGCCATAGCTGCTGTTCACTGCAGGTCCATGTCTGAACTCTTCACCCCTGGAGTCCCAGGAAGTTGCAGTTACTGATCATTCACTCTCCAGATTAGTTTGAAGCATGCCACCGAGTTATACTGTAAATCTACAATTAAGACTAAGAAGAGGAGACCTGTATGTGATTTATGTGAAAAGCATGTTAGAGGCTTACAGTAAAGAGGGAAATAGAGGAGGAGGACGGCATTACATCAGCTCACCTTGAAAGTCTCATAGTGGACTTAAAAGGAAACTCCAATGCCATAGTCTAACTCTCCACTGTAAACTTGCAGGCAGAGGAAGCAGTCAATTTTGGTTAGACTAGCTTAGTGAGGAAAACAAAAACTGTATATAAAGGAAATTCTGATTACAATAGTTAATAAATTGTAAATATAAACTCAAACCTGCAGCTAGCATTTTCCCTCTGATGAGAGCTCAGTAAGATGTTCTTCTGCCTCCCTTTTTCTCTCCTTTCCTTTGTTCCAATACTAGAGGTGGGTATTTGAGAGGCACTTTCCAAAGACCTTAGCTCCTACCTCATGCTAAGGCCCTGCTGAGCAATGCCCACATCTGAGCTGACACAGAAATAAATGTGTGTGTACGTGCTTTTCTTCCACAAAGAAGGGTAAAGCATTTGAAACACCCACCACTCCACACTTCTGTTCTGAGAAGTGCTTTAAATTCCTAGGACAAACACTGTTTCCAACCCGCAGCGACCTGGAGAGGGGCGCTAGAGGAATGAATTCCTCTTCCCATGGCTGCCATGAGGTGGCTTGCTGGCAGTCCCTAGGTGTGTGGAGTGTCTTTCCCTCCTTTTTTCACTTTAACCTTTCTCTTATTTTACCGACATATCCCTAGATGGAAAATCACTGGGCGGGTGGGGGGCCGGCGGTATGTTTACATCGCTTCACGCTTTCTTAACTCAGGCCAAATATCGCACCGCATGGTGCTTTCTTTTGCCCCCTGGCACATCTGGCTGTGCCGGGAGACTTCCCTGGCACCGGGGTTTGTTTTGCCTCCTTAACTTCATTCCACGCCACGCTGGCCGGCTCTGTTAACCTTTAAACGTGC
This sequence comes from Psittacus erithacus, assembly GCA_009867235.2. Classification (NCBI taxonomy): domain Eukaryota; kingdom Metazoa; phylum Chordata; class Aves; order Psittaciformes; family Psittacidae; genus Psittacus; species Psittacus erithacus. Next base: position 24,541 of record WYDI02005366.1, on the reverse strand, counting down.
GAGGGCGAGAAGCGCTGGCGATTTCCACCACAGCCCCGCTAAAGTTACCTGGCTGAGAGTTTTGTGGTGACCTTTCCAGAGGCGGCCCGGTTCCGATCGAGCCCAGACTCTCACACAGGCAAAGTGCCTTCTCTCCCCGCTCGGCACCGAGCGGCGGCTACCGCCTACCAGCTCCCTAGTGATGCAGAGGTCTTACCTCCGCCCTGTCACTAGCCTGAAGCACTCCTGAGGGACATCCCTCTCCGCCGAGCCCTTCCGGCCGCTCCCGCGAGAGGGGCCGTGGCAGGCTCTATTCCCCCGCAGGCCGCAGGGGCGGGCCGGCGCGCTGGGGCCGGGCCTCCCGCCTTGAGGGGGCCGCCGGGCCCAACCGGGGCGGGTGCTCAGGGCTGCGGGAATCGGCCCAGCCGCCAGCCGGCATGGGGGCCGGGGCGCTGGCCATACGCGTGAGTAGGGGTTGGGCGGACGGGCAGGGCCGGGGCGGAGGCGCCGCTGCCAGGGGACCGGCCGGCTACCGCCACCCTCCCCGGGGTTCGCTGCGAGGCGGGGGGAAGAGGAGAGGGGCTGGCCTGGGCCCGATGCCGCATTCGTCCCCAGCGCTTTTCTTCTCCCTTTTCGGCAGCTGCCGCTCCTTGGGGGGAAAAGTGAAGATTAACCAAGGCGATTCCAAACTTTTCTTCCCGTTTTTAACATTTTTTCAGCCAGTAAGCAGCGGCGCTGTATTATTCCGTGTGTTAAGGTTTTTGGATGAATGGAAAAAGTGCGTCCCCGTGGCATATAAATAGCTTTTCTCAACTCCAGTCGTGTGCCTGGATGGCACTTTGCAGATGAAGTCTTGGTGATCAGTAACAGTTGCACTAATATTTGGTCAAGTTTTCCCGGCATAAAATCCGAACTTCCATCTGTAAGATCTTATAACACTGAGCTCGGTGTTTCGGAGCTGTTTTGAGGGGATGACTTAGTTTTGATTTTGGTTAGATGCATATTTTGGATAACTGCGTAACTATTTTGTTCCTAGTTAGTGCATCGTCTCCAGATCCTGAAACACGCTCAAAAATTTCCTCTGCTGTTCTCGTGGACATGGGAAATGTCTCTTGGTTCTCTTGTAATTCTAAGTTGTGAGTTTCCCCAAGTAAATCCAGCTCTGTTACTCAGGCTTTCAAATGCTGAAACAGAAACAGGCTGGAAACCTGTAGCCGAGTAAGAGCGTGAGGCTAATCGGAGGCCTAATTGGAAAAGCTCTCCAAGCATCACAGCTGCTCAGGAACTGCTGGAAGGATTTTTGCTGTCTTCTGAGTTTAACCCAGGCTACGTGATTTTTTGCCTTGGCATGTGTCTGCCTGGAGAGAAAATCATATATTATTCATTTAATCCTGAATGGGAGCATCAGTTTTTAAAATAGATGCGTTATTTTAATAAGTTAGTCAAATTTTAGTTCAAACCCTGATGTGTGTACTGTTTATTGTAATTTTTGTAAGGTAATTACAATAATGCTGGTTTTATTTATATATGGCAATTCTGTTTCACAAATAATAAGACATATTTATGATATTTATAAAAGCAATATCTTTCGTAAAGATCAGATAAGTATTGCATAGGACCTGGGGTTATATAACACACATGAACTCCAAAGAGCTGTGGTTGATGGGAAAAACACAGCAAAGTGAGTGAACTGCTGGTTTCTTTTATATCTGAAAGGACAATCATGCTTAATAGCAGCATCAGTGAAGATGTTCATGTTGCTTACAGACTGCGGTAAAAATGCCGTCTCACATATGAAGAGATGTATACCTTGCTAAAATCCGCCTAGTGTACTCAGGCACCAAGATTTAGGCAAGAGTCTTAGCACTTCTTTGTATTACTATACAATATTCTCTATGTGTCAGGTTTCTACTACCTGTTTGTTAATAGAACACAGCAGGAGTAAGTTCATTTTTAAGCATCATGTTAACAGTGGACTCCTTAAATAAATAGATTGAAATCCGTGGTAGCAGTGGGCCCTGGTTCTTGCAGTGTGATGTCAGAAACATGAGGAGATTCATCAGTGGAAAGACAAATGTGCAGCACTGTGGAGTTAGATTCCTGCTTATTACTGATCTTACGTATTAATCCTATATTTTGTTACTCCCTTGGGCTGTATTGGCTACACTGTCATGTTTTTTCTCTGTCACTGCAAGTCAGCATTTGAGAGAATGTTGTGCCTCCAGAAGAACCTATGGAATGTGTACAGTTAAGGATTTATCATGGAGTGTTTTTTCCACCCCTCTTATTATGTGTGATTAGATTACATAGTCCCTTTCTGATCTTAAAACTTCAGTAATTAAATTTCAGACTTGGCAGACACAAAATATTACATGAAATCTTTCATAAAGATCCCTCTCACATGACAGTGGCCAAAATTAATCCCTAGGGAACAGCATCTGAAAGAAAGGTGCAATGAACCTTTCCCAGAGTACTCTCTCGGACTCTTGACAGGCATTCTGCAGACAGCCTGTGCTAATTGTGGTGTGTTGGGACTTTACATGTTTGTGTGTGTCTGGTTGCTTTTGTAACCCATGTGAACTGCATGAATTTCAACAGCAGCCTCCTGCAATTCCCAATTACTTGTTACTCTAGTAACAAGCTCACATACAAAAGCGTCTCATTCTCCCTTAACTAGACTCCTTACACTCTTTCCCTGTAAGTTACTTTCCTAGTTTTTTCTCAGTTAATTTTTGTTTTCCTACTTCACAGGGTTTTTTCTATGTGTTAAAAGAAAGTTAAGGCCAAAACCATATTCTGGAGCATAGAAGCCAGTTTCGATGGATGTGCTTATTTTTGACTATGGAGCCTTCTTAAGCACATGACTAATGCACTTCTTTCTTCTGCTCATTTAAGCAAAGCAAATCGGCTGTGAAATTGAAGGAGGACATGAAAAAGATAGCCGCATTTCCAGTGAACAAGCAGAAGAACACAACCTGTCCCAAGGTGTTTGGAGTGAGTCTTCTGGAGCTCCAGCAGCAGGGACTGAGCAAGAATGGCATCCCAGTAGTTGTGTGGAATATAGTCGAGTACCTCACGCAGCATGGTAGGCCTAATGGAGTCACTTTGCTTAATAGCACTCTATATAAGACTCTTCAAAGGAAGGAATCCATCTTCTTTTGTGGTACAGGGGCTAAGTAAGGTTATGGCACTAACTACGGACAAATAATATTACTGTATGTGGTTTGCTTCTTTTTCTTTCTGCCTTGATGCTGAATTTACTTTTTAATAGGGTGTTTATAAAGGTGAACTACAGTGTTATGAAACAGCACACTCTCATAACAAGATGTTCAGGTTATAACTGGTACAAATTCGTGAATGTGTCATTTTCTAGTCGCAAGACATTTGTCTTTCTGACAATGAGAAGATATAAGTATCTATACAGAGATACATGCGCACACACACCGCATCAGATAACATTACTGAATACATGTTCTTACAAGTTTTCAGATAGATTCCAGTTATTATTAATCGCCTCAGGGAAGCAGGCAGCCAATTCTTGCCTTACACTTACTGCTGCAGCAGTGAAAATCATTGTTGAGATGCGGTGTTTTCTGGTGCCCTCAAGATGGCAGTAGAGAGTGCCGCATAAGAACAGATTTTGTTGTGACTACAGGAATGTAAGCTCTGTGAGCAGTATCTTTTATTACTCAAGTCAAATGCCTGAGTGCTTGTCCGTTATTTTTTTTTTCCCTTACTAAATCAGTTTGTCATCTTGTCCAATAAGAGGGATTGTTTCTCTGTACAAGCACTGCTGCATCAGTATTGATTTATTGGATTGGAAGTGTGCTGTCAGACAGCTGTTACGATTTCTGTTCTGAACTGATGAAAACTATATATATTTTGATCCTTTCCGTGTTATTCTTCTGAAGAAGAATAAGCAGGTGTATAAACACAGTATTAGAAAAGGCAGGTTTTTTTGTGGTGAAAGTGTTCTGGGGAAAAATTAATCTACTGGGCTCAGTTTTAGGCACTTTACTGAAAGTTTTGAATCTCGGCATATGCCTAGAAAGTGATGTTTGGTACTGTATGATTCATCTGGTTTCCTCCATGGAAACCTCCTTCTTTCTATATCTCCTTCACTGGGTGAAGGTGTCTGGGGTAGGGCATCTGGCCTGAAGTGATTGATACCTTTTCTTTTTCATTGCGAAATACAGTGGGCTTTGTGTTGTCCAAAATACACATTTGCTCACTGAGATTTCCTGCTGTCGTAAAGTTGCAGTACTCATTATGGAGTTACTGCTGCAGTCAGCACATATTCCGATGGGTTTGCTTCGTGATGGTCACAGATAAAAGCTGGAGTCGGGAGTAGTCATGTGTGTGAATTTGGCAGTGGCTGCTCAAGGTAATGGGGTGCTTTCAAAAGTGAGACAGTGGAACTGTTTTGTGAAATCTGGATCCTTTTCTGTTGAAATATATGAATGCAAAATGCAACTGTCTCAATTGATTTCTGCATGGTGTGACGTTGCAGCAGTACCACTGAGTTCTGTGATCTCTCAAAAAGTATCCCAGGCCTCAAGATCTGATCATTAGTGTTTGTTAATTATCATAGTCCAACTACTTGTCTGGAGTGGGTAAGGGGTTTCTGGGGTGAAAACATTACTTTTTTAAACTGTGTGGTATTAATTGCCCTCCTTTGTATTACTACAAGTCTGTTATTCACACTAGAATATCTGTTTCATCATATCACTGTGATGTCTTAGTTCAGATTAGTCTTGTATGCAATATATAATTACAGGTATGACGCAGGAAGGCCTCTTCAGGGTAAATGGCAGCATGAAAATAGTAGAACAGTTGCGTCTGCAATATGAGCGTGGAGAAGAGGTGGAACTTGTTAAAGATGGTGATGTGTACTCAGCAGCCAGTCTGTTGAAATTATTTTTGAGAGAGTTGCCGGATGGAATTATCACTTCTGCCTTACATCCCAGGTTCATTCGGCTTTACCAGGGTAAGTGACAAGTAAAACCTCCATCCTTCCTTCAGTGTGCTTTCTTTCTGGATAATTGGTTATGCAGTGAGCATTACTCTCTGTTTCTTAGTTTACTTCCTTAGTTCTGTATTTCCTTTGACTTTAGCTCTCACCTGCTCTGAGAGTGCTCACTGATGTGCAGTTCTTTTACAAAAGAATTGTTTTTGGTAATGTCTGAACTATTAATGATTTTCTAATTCAGTCATATCTGCAGAATTTAAACCAAAGTGATTAGCTGGTTTCTTTAAGCAAGCTTGCAGACAATAGCTGAAATCTCTTTAGGACACAGGTTTGCTTCTGGTTTGCTAGGGTGATTTCTGTCAGTTTCATTCTAATGGGCTCTGAAAAGTTACAACTTCATCTGCTACTCCAATTGAATATCCATTAGGCCCAAAGCATGCATTGTCTAAGTTTCTACTTCTCACTGAGTAATGTGATTGCCCATAAAAAAATGAGCTAGTTTGCAAGTAATAGCAAACTTACCCTTTACTCATTCCCCATTATAGCACACAACCTGGAAGACTTACTTTTCCTTTGTCCCCCCTACCCCTCCCCTTCAAGTGGTGGATCAACCATAAGAAAGAACATCACTTCTGCTTTGGAAAATTGAAACTTGCACAGCTATCTATCAGATGATTTCTCTATGTAATTCATTTACATCAAACAGTCTGTGGTGGTGTTATGTGGAATAGGTGGTGGTCTGCCCTGTTCCTTAACTGTGTGAATGAGTGACAGTTCTTTTCTCTTGGTGCAGGCAGTCAATGATGTTTCTTGCTGTCTTCCTAAGAAGCTACAAAGTGAGTAGATAGATGCTACTAAAGATGTGCATTATGCAGTAAAGCAGACAGATGTGATGCATGATTCAGAGGAGGATTGTGTACTCTGACATGCCTCTCTAGTGGAAGATGGTGCAAAGCTCTCACCTCTTGTACTGAGGCCTCCCTTCTGCTTTTCTTGCCTGCAGTGATGAAGTTTAGCCATTGCCTGGAAGAGGGAGAGCTCAGCTGTGTGTGGGGTTTTTTTTCCTGTTTGGGACTGTACAGACTGTTGAGGGTGCACTGGAGAAGAGCTCTGTGCCTTCCCTTCCTTCAGTGGAGACATTCAGTTGTAATCAGGTTGCATGTAGGCTGTGTAAAATACCTTCCTCATTTAGTGAGGTTGTCTGGGGCCCAGGGATAGGGTTCAGGAAGTCTTGTGTGGAAGGTAGCAATGTTTTAGAAAGTCCCTTTTTATTGGTCATTGCTGTGCTTTCTTTTTGTTCTTTTAGATTTCACCAGGTCTAACTTATGAGCTGTATTTAATTATGTTCTTTCTCATAAATTACTCTTTAAGTAGAAATTTTGTTTGTTGCACCTTTGTTGTGCTACATCCCTGTCCCCACAAAAGTCAAATTGGTGTATTGTACCAGGAACTACTGATGTCCTTTGCAAACAGTGCTGTTTGTGGTAAGTTTTATTCATTCCTGCTTCCCACAGGACGTGCAAAATCCCCCCAGTACTTTCTATGGAAATGAGAGAGATATCATATTCTCGGTTAGCAGATTTACCTACAAAGCTTTCTTGTTTCAAATAAAGTTGCTGGTGTAAATTATGAAGCCAGTTCTCCAAAAGTCAGCCTGACTGTGACATGTCTTCATAGCTAAGTTTGCCTGTATTGCACATTAAACTCCAGTTACAATTCTGTTATAACTTTTGTTAGGAAAAAATAATATTATTTTAAAAATGCCATATTGGCTGATATGGCAAGGGGAAGACTTTTGTAAAGTTTGAAAAAAACTGAGGGGGTTTTCATGCCCTAGAAAATACAGCATAAATGAGTTGCTATGAAAGGCACTGATGACTTTCATCAGGCTCAGATTAGCTTAAGTGGTAGTTGGGCCTTTGCTTACAGTTAAATGACCAGCCAGCTGTGCAGGATTAGAGGAGTAATCTGTTCACTTATCAAAGGATGTACAAGGGTATTTATTGCAAAATGGTACCAAGGAACTGCATGCCTGGGTGTTCTTCTTGTAAGCTATGATGTAGGTCAAGCTGTTTCTGAGCTAACTAGTTATTAAACAAATAACTTTGAATCTAGAGTCACTTTGCTGCATGTCAACAGCAAAGGCAATTGCAAGGTTTGCCACAACCTCTGTATTCTCTCCTGTTGAAGCTTTGCATGAGAAATATTTTTTTAGGATTATGTTAGAGTTACATTGGAATATTTTCAGTGACTGATATCAGCATTTTTTTAAGCCAGCTGAGATCTTGGCCTGAAAACAACACACAATTACTTCACTTCCTATAAAAATTTTTAGGGAGCAATTCATCTAGTTAAAAATAGCTGAACTAAAAATTAGAAATTATACCTGTATCTGTAATCCTTTTTAATTCTGGGTATAATATTTGTTACCAAACCTGAGAGTAAATCATAGGTTCATAGAATGGTTTTAGTTGGAAGGGACTTTTAAGATCACGTAGTTCCAACCCCCCTTCCACTTGACCAGGCTGCTCAAAGCCCTATCCAGCCCGCCCTTGAACACTGCCAGGGATGAGGCAGCCACAAGGTCTCTGGAAAACCTGTTCCAGTGTCTCACCACCCTCAATAGTGAACAATATTTTCCTAATGTCTAATCTAAATCTCCCCTCTGCCCGCTTAAAGCTGTTCCCCCTTGTCCTGTCGCTGCATGCCTTGTAAATCTGCCCTTTTAGGAAAACGAGGGAACTTCACCCACTCGTAGTTTGAGAAGTCCACGTAGATGGTTTGGCATGCTGTCTGCAGCCTGTGCGATGTTGTGTGAAATGGAGCTCTGCATGCTGCCCCCAAATCCTGATGCGTGCCTGTTTATATAAATATTCAGCGTAACACCAAGGCTATGCAGTTCCAGAAAACATCATGTAGTGTATCCTAAAGGCTGTTTGGCATGTTCTGATGTTCTCTTTCTACCCTTGGAGAAGGGCAGTGGCAGTGGGAGCAGAGAAGAGTCTCCTTCTGTAAATGATGATGATGGGAGATGTGTGTAGCAAGTACAGGCCAGGGACACACTGATAGTGATCTTTGTGTTGGCTGGTCTCCTCAGGGTGCCAGACAAATATGAAGGCTGCTCCTTGCAGGGAGTCCTGGGGTAAAAAATGTCCATCACAGTCTCTTTTGTGACTGCAGGCTTCACTGCAGAGCGGAGCTGTGCCTGCCTGTGCAAAATGAGCTGTGCTTGCAGAGCAGTGAAAGTTTCTTTTGGAAACCTCAGCAGGAAGAAGTCAGCAGCTATACAGCAGTCCCTGCTTGATCTTGTTTACTCCTTCTGGCTTTTCATTCCTTATCTTTTATAGCATGATCACTGGCTCTTAAGACACTTTGTACATGCTAGGGAACTCTAGGTACAGCTCTTATTCCCTTTCACCGGTCACTTGCTTTCATCACGACAGGTTCCTATTGTACTTTTCCTTTTTAGCGTACAGAAAGCTTTCTCATTAAGTGAATTTCTTTATTTGTTGTTGTTGCATTCCTTCCTCCAGCGGGGGTACAGTGAAATGTGGGTTTATGTCTTCCTTTGGTATTAGGTCTAATTAAGTCAAGTGCAATTTGATCTCTCAGGCTTCCTGACTTGTTCCATCCTAGAGAATTTATGTATTTCAGCAGGCAGTAGCTAATGCAAGTTCTGTCTCACACACCTCCTCTTGCTCACAGCCTGCCACGGCTGGCATGGTTTTACGTGGTGCCTGTGAGCAGCCCTGCTAGTTCCAGGGAGAGTGATAGGAGGTGGTGGAAGGGAAGGAGCAGCTGCTTTCTGTATCAGAAGGTGAGCTTAGAGAACGCTTAGCAGCCAGCAGCTGTTGAGTTGCATGAACAAGCAGAACCAAAGATACAGAATGTGCTAGAGGATTTTAGAGGTCAAATTTCAACCTGAACAGTGACTGTGAAAGTGAATAAATGAGTGTGAAACGGAGTAGATGAGAGCTGACCCTTTAACCATGGTAACTGCAGCAGTGCCTCGAATCAGATTCACAAGATGTCTATGGTTCTCCAGGCTCCTGTAGCATGAATTTAACATTTTCCTTGGATTTTATTGTCATTTTGGTGTTACAAGGCCTAGTTCCAAACCAGAGAAATAGCTTCTGTTTTCCACATGCAGAAGATGTTTGTTAAGCAGTAAAAACTCTTGGAACTGGATTTCTTATGCAAATGATAACACTCAGTGGAGCTACAAAAGAAGTGAGAGTGCTCTGCTGCCAGTATGTTCAAGTGAAGCACAAATACAGCTCTGCAAAGTGCCATAACAATGCAGAGCGAGGGGTCGCAAGTTGGATTGTGATGACAGCCTCTCTATGATGAGGACTTCCAGCATTTCTGCTACTGACGGCAACAAGACATGATTTTTACGGGTTTTTTTCCTCTGCGGTAGGATTGTGTCTGAAGCAGATTGCTTTGTGGCAGAGAGAAACTGGAGTCCTGCTTCCTCTAGATTGTGGAGGTGGAAAGAAATGCTTTGATTCCTCCAATATCCATGTGGGTGCAGTGGCACTGCAATGTACAACCTGCTGCCTATGTACCAAAGATTAACTTCCTAGGGCACATTGATAGCTACAGACAGATGCGAGCTTCTCTGTCTGCCCTCCAAGCTAGTAGTATGTAAGACAGCTGAAAGCTATGCAAAGTAAAAAGTGGTAGCATGACACTAAGCCTTAGCCATTCTTCCTCACCTCGCAGCAGAGAGATTTAGCTAGGGCATGGCACTGTTTCAGTGCTTCCAGGCTGGAGTTGTTTGGGGTCAGATCATATGAGACATGAGCAAAGTAATGACACACACAGGCATCCATACCTTTAGTGATGTTCAGGCAGCGTGCTCTGCAGGGGGAAGGAGTAGAATGAAGAGGGGTGAGTTGGAGAATTAGAAGGTGTCTGTAGCATGTCAGAGAAACTCAATACATTCAGAAACAGGATGAACCATTGGAAAATATGTTGCTCTTGTTGTGATCTGTGGGTGTATACTGAAATTAAATGAGTCTGAAAACACCCTTGCAAATGTGTCTGCGCCTCCTACGCTGTTGAGGCTCCTGTTTCTACTTAATTAACATTTTAGAGAGGCTGCTTGTCCTTTTCAGCTGTCTCTTTGACTTGTCCCTCAATAGTGACTCCCTAGTTGAGCTTTGAAGTGCTACGCTGCCCTTGCTGGCTTCCTTTGCCCTCTGTGTCATACTGTGTTCTCTGTTCTCTGGCTGCTGGGCCTAGATGTGGCCTGAGAATGCTGGTTTTGTTCTTTTCCTCAGCACAGAAACCACTATCTTATCCTTGGTTTCAGGCCCTTCCTGGCTGTTCATCTAGCTAGGCTTCTCTTTCAGATCACTGCTGGGATGCTGTCTGTTTCACATGGCTTCTGGCAGGTCCACAAAATAAAGAAGTAGATGCCTTTGACTCCACCTTGAAGGCACCTTCCCCTTCACCTTCATTTTTCTTTTACTCCTTTCTTCTTTGTCTTTGCTGTTTTGGTCAAAATATTCAAGACAGCTTCATGTGCTGTGCTTGAAAAGTCACGAGTGTTTTGGTAGCTGGGCCTCTCTGGAAATCAGGCTTGAATACATGCTCCTGAATTGCCTTTGAAAATCTGGCACTCTGCTGTTTCCATTATTGACAAGCTTGTTTGTCTCATCTCAGGATGCTACAGAAACCGAGGCATATGCTTAGTTTCATTCCACCCTCTTTATTCTGACTGAATAAGAAAGACTGCGCTTGACAGTCTTGACTTTCATGGGACAGCTTGTACTTCACAAAATCAGGCATGTATATAAGCTTAGGGCTTTGGTACGCTTGATGCTTGTGTGTGTGGTAGCATAAACAGCTCTGGTGCTCTAATGTTTTTCTGATGATCAGTACTAGCTGAGTAACCCTTAGTGACTGACTTTAAAGTAGATTGAAAAATTGTATAGCAGGTGGACAAAAGGAGGAGGAATGTTCCAAGCAATTGGTTATTGTGACTCAAGACTATTTTTGATCTCTAATAGGTTGAAAAGCTGGTTTTTTTGAAGTAATGTAGCAGAGGTACACTTGTCCTGAGAAATGTACAAAGTGCATGGAATATGTGTGCACATGACTCTAAATTCACCACAAGTTGTAATAGTAATTTTTAAAATAAAGCTAAAATCCATGAAATGTCAGCAGCAGAAGAATTAACAATTCAACAAATTGTTTTTTGTTTTTTCATTGTACTGGGAGAAAGGCTTGAGTTCCTTCCCTTGCTTTTTCATTGGAAAAGGAGGAGAGAGAGGAAAGACAGATTTTGTTTCTCCCATTTCACAAGGACAAGGAATTTTATGGTTCAGTAAGTAGGGTTTGCTTCGTTATGTTGTTCAGTGTCTCTGTGTCCTTCAGTTAAGGTAATTTCTCAAATTCTTATAATCTGATATCAGTCTCTGTTCTTGAAAGTACAGAAATGAACAAAGGTTTGGCTGTGCCCAGTGAAAAGTATCTGTGATGTTGATCTGCACCACATATATCATGGTTAATGAACAGGGACATCCTACCCACCAAATACAGCTGATGCCATGAAGCAAATAGCTTTGTGTGTTGTCAGAACGCAAACCTGTGTTCAGAATGTTTTATGACAGTTACTAGCAACTTTCTAGATTGGAAGGGTTGGAAAATCCTTCAATAAATGGAAAAGTGCTTGTCAATCTAAAGCCATAGTGGGAGAGTCAGAGACACAATTAGTTCTCAAGGGCATTCCTTAATTAGGTGGTGGGGTGATGGTGGTAGAAGAGGTGCGTTTTTCCTGAGAGGTGGCTTTGGCTTTCCTTATCACAACAGCAAGAACTGTATAGTAGAAAACAATATGTGCCAGTTGTTTTGTTGTCTAACGGGAACTTGTGTTAGAAGGTGAATTTTAGTGTTCTGCCTATGTGGAAATTAGTTGTGTTTTGTTTCTTTAAGCTTCATGAAAAGATAATTAGTAATCAAGTCAGAGACTGCACAGTCCACTTTGATCAGTGCAAGCACAAATCCAATTAAGGTGCGTATTGTTATTCCTTTTAATACAGCCTTCAGAAGCATCCTGCAGAAATAAAAACCATATATCAGATTTCTTACTGTTACCAAGCTGATTCAGAGTAGCAAGGCCATGGCTGGTTTTATTCTGTATAGCTCTACAATTTTTTTGAAATAAATACTTGTGATAAATAAGCAAATAAGATTTTTTGCTCATCTGCTTCATACATATTCAATATTTGTTTTTTCGGAAGGAGCTAATTTCTTAGCTGTAGATGAAAAGGATATAATCAGTTGGTTGAAATGTTTGGTCCCGTAATTTGACTGACATATTAAACTATGGGCTGCTATCATGAAAGGATTCATTCAAGTCTGTGGTACCAAAACAGATTCATAAAAATGAATTCTCCAAGTGTATAAAAAGGCTTCTCTCACCGTGGACTGTATGATGCATGTCATGTAAGGCAGGAAAACTAATCTTGGAAGCAATGAAATCCTGCAAGTTCAACTGTATGAAGTGGCAAGTACATATATATAAAACTCATTTGTTTTCCAAACTATATGCCGCAAAAATGTCTGATTGTAAAACAGAAATCACATTGCAACTTAATGGTTGAGTTCTCAGGAGGCACTTTCAGATATTTTTTTACAGACTGCTAATTTACACAGCTAACCACTTTTCAAAGCATTCTCCCCCTGGAATACTGTGCAATCCAGCCCTGGAATACTTCTGGGAAATGAAAAGTAAAAAGGAAGGTGAAACTTCTGAAGGGTTTATATATGCCTTACACTGTGTTCAAAGCTCTTCCGTTCCCGCTGTCTTTTTCCCCCCACCTCCCAGAAATGCTGGAAAAATGTAAAATGTTCTTTGCTCTTGCAACACAAGGTATGGAGTGTGTTCTTGCCAGTCTTCTCTGCATGCTGGTAGCAGGGTGTACAGCAGAGGCAGCAAATACTTCAGATGCAGCTTGGTTTATTACATCTTCTTTGGGGGGGGAGGACAGGTTGTGGGGGCGGAACAAGCATGCTACATGGTTTTCTAATTTAGGACTAAGCTTAAACCACGACAAATGGTAACATCCTCTGAATGAAAAAACACCTTGTTACCCTAAGCGTGGGGAGGAGTTCTAGGAGATTAGGCAGTATAACAAGGCTACTCTAACATTAGACCCTGTTTTGGCTCTTTATGGAGTGTAACACTGCCTTGAACAACTTTTTTTTAGAGGTGACATCAGGAAGAAGCTTGGAAACAGGAGATTTGGTAGAACTGGAGTTCAAGCAGATATAAGTAGTACTGAGTGGGAATAAACATGCTTTAATGCTGTTAGCTTTGACCACTGCTGATGCTGCTCCAGAAAATAGATCCAGTGTAAAGATGAGCATGAAACATGTCAGTGCGGGCCAGAGTGAGCCTCAGGAGAAAGGTGCAGGTTCCCTGAGGAAAATTGAGGGTTCTGGAGGACTCTGTGTCTCTGAACAGAAGTAAGATTAAATTTTAGGTCCCACTGGTTGCTCACCCATGTAAGTAAATTGGCAGCAATGTAGAAGCTATATACGTATGTTTTTTCTTCTCTTATTTTTCCTAGATGCTAGAAATGACATGCAGAAGGAAAGTAACTTGAAAGAACTCCTTAAGGAACTGCCTGATGCTCATTACTGCCTGTTGAAGTATCTGTGCCAGTTCCTGATAAAGGTTGCTGAACATCATGTAGAGAACAGGATGAACCTTTGCAATCTTGCCACTGTATTTGGACCAAACTGCTTTCAGTAAGTAACTTTTCCCCATATGTTAACAGAGAGTGTAATAGACCAGATGGCCAGAAATGTAGCTGAGGACTCTAATTGTCAGGGTGATCAAATTAAGGCAATGACTTTGGCTTTGTGATAAATTTTAGTGCTAAAGCTATTATTTGAGCTGAATGTGAGTTGAGTTGCTCTCCAATCTCCTCTTGCTATTTTGCTAAACGCTTGGTCAGTTTTCTGTTGCTGTGGGAGTATAATAATGAAAGACCTTCAGACTGTGTAAGTGCAAGACTTGTGATCATACAGCTTTCTTCCTTTGCCATCAGAGAATATGGATGCTTCTCTGCAGAAGGTTTTGAGAAAGGATAACGGGGGGAAAAGGTCTCATATGCAACACCCAAGTGCTGTCTAATTTCTAAAGATGGATACTGCACACACTGCAGATTTGACATAGTGATCTGGTGCCTATCCTCAAGATGTCAAAGATTCTGGGCTCTTTATCCTTCTAGTATATTCAGAAACACCTTTGGAGGTTATGAGGTTCCACCGGTCTTTTGATTTGAGATTTCTTTGTGGACTTGCTGGTTTTTCTAGTTTCTTTCATTGGGCCCAGTTCCTTGGTGCTTGTGGTAAAGATGTGTTGTACAAGCAAATGGAGCTTGCAGCAGTAGCAAGAACAGTTATTTCCAGGTGCAAGAACACACTTGAGTGAGACTGTTTCTATTGAGTCACTGCTGTGATGCAGTGCATTGTTAGCATCTTCAGCCCAGTCTTGTCTGCAAGACACGCTGACTGGCATCCAAAATCTAAGACACGGGAGACATGTAGGGAGTTTTGTTCAGTCGTTAGTCTTGAAAGACGTGTAATATCAGCAAAAAGAGACAAGCGAGTTCCTTGTAGCAAATGTAGGATTTGTACTGATCTTTGTATAATGTCGAATGAGACTTAGATTATATTAATTGCGTAATGAGACTATCTCCCTAAGCTTCCTCTGTAGACAGTGGAAAGAAGTAGGCTTCTATTAAGAGAGAAAACAAATTAAGTTCTTTGTAATGCATTCAGCCATTTCCACAGACAGCTAGATACTGTCTGCTCTTTATTTAAAGGAGCATATCTTTTTTTACTGATTAAGGAGAGAATATGCAGATGAGACATTTAAACCAAAGCTTGTCCTTGTGACTACTCTGCTGCCTCAGTTTAAGATGTTGCTTATGGGCGATTAAGGTGGATGTGTCAGGATTAAACCATTTGCTGTGTTAGTACAAAAAGATTAAGAAAAAAATGTTTTGAAAATAATTATCTTCCTCTCCAAAAGAAAGAAAACTCAAAAGACAGTAATATGTGCAGGAGCATGTGAATATGAGAGTTAGTGGAAGCACAATACTGCAAATTTCTGACAAGGAAAAGTAAACTTGTTTTTATAGATTACATTTGTATGGGCAGTTTGGGAATTTCTGCCTAAATGTATTAGTAGAGTTAAGAACAAACAAAATAAGTGAGGAAAAATCTGAGTCAAATGGTTAAATCTCTCTGACTGAAACTCCCAAGTGGCTGTTAGATTGTTTTTAGTTTACTTATCACTTTGTTCAGGAAAGTTAAAAAATTAGGTTTGTATACTTTCTGATATAAAGCACAGAGAGTTGCAGTTTGGGATTACAATTGGCATTCCTAAAATGAAACGGAAGTGTATTTCTTAAAAGCTGCATACTTGTTGCCTCAATTGATCTCTGCACCTAAGATGGCGTAGAAAAGATGTTGACAGTTTTTGTAAGGTACAGAGCATGTGTGCAGAAGAGCGGAATCACATCATTCTGTTGCAGAAGCCTGAGAAAGGCAGTTTACTGAAGGTGAAAACACAAGCACTCTTGTGGCTGTATATGAATGCAGCCAGCCCTGCAGTTGTGACACACATCAAAATAAATGCTCAGGTAGCAAAAGAGGCAGTGAAAGCAAGGCTTGACACTTAAATGGCTAATGCATTTTTT
Organism: Psittacus erithacus; assembly: GCA_009867235.2. Classification (NCBI taxonomy): domain Eukaryota; kingdom Metazoa; phylum Chordata; class Aves; order Psittaciformes; family Psittacidae; genus Psittacus; species Psittacus erithacus. The sequence continues at coordinate 8,869 of WYDI02005366.1, read as the reverse complement.
AGAAGACCCAAATATGTTACAGTTATGTTTTTAGGTCTTTATTTGAACTTATTTTAAGTTTCATCATCTGGTAATTCAGCTATATGTTTTATCAGATCTTAATCTTTTTCATGATAGCTCAGGGTTTTGGTCCAGATGCCAATATTGTAAGCAACAGTTCAAATGCCTGTTTCTCGTGTGTTAGTGAATGCAGGCTTAAATTGCTGGAGCTGTGACCATCTGTATCAACAAAGATTTGGGAGGAGGAGGAAAGAACTTGCAGCACTAAACTTTAAGCAATGGGCTTAACTAGCTAGTTGGCCAAGCAGCCAGAGAGATCCTCAGAACACCATTCAGAGCTCCAGAGTAAGGCTGCCTGAAGCCTGTTTGGCAGGGGCTGTCTTGCTACTGGCTACAGGCAGCCCCTAGAGAGACTAGCATCAGAAATTAAATATCAGCAGATGGTTGAAGTGAACGCTGCTCTTGCTTTGCATTGTTTGTTTGGAGCAGTGTATGGGGTGTTTCTCTGGGACAAGGAAAGAATGCTTATCATCCAGCTTGTCAGCAACTACACTGCTGAAGGAGGTAGATCTGAGATTTTTTTCTGTTGGAAATTCACACTCATGTCTATAATGGATGTCAGTCTGTGTAGTTAATGCACAGTGTCAGAGAAGATAAAGCACATCAGCTGTTAGTGAAGGATTATTTTCTGCAAGGTAGTTTCAGTGACATTTTAACTATTTAAATATGTTATCTCCTATTTCATAACTGAAGCTGTTTAACAATTGAATAAATCTCACTGTTGGGCCACTTTCCAGACATTTAGACTTAATTTTAATTCTCTTCATCTCATTCTATTTTTCTGCATCATGTTCTTTGTAGTTTATCTCATCTCCTAAACTTTCAACCGTTGTTACTTTTATCTACTACTTCCCCTGCTTCCTTGCTTGCTGTTTGACAAACTGCATGGATGCTTTTCTAATGAAAGGTCATCTTGTGCTTTGTGTATTTCTAACAAATAGAAGAGGGGAGGAAAAGGCCATTTTCACTTTTTGTAATGAAGTGCGATGTAAGATATAGGAAAATGTAAAGGGCAAGATCAAACAGTTCAAAAAAGGAAAATATGATGGTTTGAGATTCAGTGCACTGTTTTCTTCCAACTTGGATTGTTCAGATTTGTTGTGGTGAAAGCCAAAGGTCAAGTATACAGAAAAATGCAGCCCTTGAGGAACAATGAGAATGAAGGTATGGGAACATAAATAGTTGCCTTTTCTATCACTGAGCTAATCTGTGTAGGGTAATAACAGTTGCAGCGTGATTACCCCTGAAAGGAGTTACTGTCTACTGATCTGAATTTCAGCTCTTGTAGAGAGCAGTTATGGCCTGCTGTGTGTCTCCACTCAGCTCTTCCAGCTTGTGCTGAGTGGGAAAGAGAGGACCAAGTGGGTTTTCTCTCCTCCCTGCTCTCTTGGAGCTGGGTATTTGAGGAGGCTGCTGCACTCATCCTGTCCTTTGGTTGGAATGGTAAGAGACATGAGGTTTACTAGTTACAGAGTAAGCCAGGGATTCATTTTCACTCTTTCTTGAAGCTCTCTGAAAGAATGATCTGTGTGTACGGTCTTCATCATTCAAGCCCTCACTAAATTGACTCCTTCTAACAGAGATTGGCCATGTTGTGAGGAATTGCCCCATTCCCCCCCCCAAAGTGTCTGACAGATGGAGCTGAAATGCTAGAGTTAGGTGCAGTTATTTCTGTGTGATGATGATGTAACAGAAGTCACCTGAAGAGTTGTACAAGAAAGCATTAGGTATGGAGAAAAGCTAGATCATCTTTGAGTATGGAGAAAATGTGGATTGTGGGCAGCTGTAGGTATTTCAGGGATGCAAAAAGATTTCCAATGTGTTACTGAATTTTTAGGAATTAAAATCTGATCTCAAGTTCTGCATGAATGTCTTTCTTACCTTGGCCTGTAGCAGGCTTGGAGCCTACACATATTGGGTAGAAACTGAAGTGAAAGTAGAGGGGCTGAACCACAACTTCTCAGTGAATACTGGTCTTTGAAACATTATGTGAATGGAATTTCTGTTTTCAGCCAGTGCAGTCCTAATCTTGCATCAGCCTTAAAAACAAACGTGTGTCCAGGATCGTAGTCAACATGAGTAATGAAAATTGTTGTTCTAACATTTGTTACTGCAAATTGGAGCATGCAACATAACCTTTCTTACAGGGTTTGTATAGATTTTAAATACTGGCATTTGCCAGCAGGGTAAAGGAGATGTTTTTTGTAAGAATTCAGTGTGCTACACCCTATGATGCAAGATCAAAGCATCAAGATTGATATAAGGCCATAAATGTTCTCATCTGTAATCATGTTAAATACTCATGGGTTCTTTCTTCCTCTTTGGGTAGTGGATACGGGACTATATTGTCAAGCCTTTCTGTGATATATTTTTATGTTTTCTTCTCCTTCATGTTTCTTTTCTGCTGTGTACTCAGATTCATCATCTGAAGTCCATTGAATGGCCTATTGTAAAATAAACAGAAAATTGCCAAGGTTGCATTGCTCTGTTCATAAGTGGAAGTGTGTTCTGGCCTAATTCAGTCTCAAGTCTTATGTTCTCCTAGTGACTGTCCACCCCTTAAAGTTTCAGTTGAGAAAGTTTCTCTATTATGATCTGTCCCATGTCAGGTGTTACGATATTGCCTATTTAATCTTTTGAATGAAATAGTGATTATTTCAATAAGAAAATCTCTGTGTGTTGTTTTCGGGGTGGGTTTTTTTGTTTGTTTCAGTTTTTGGTTGAAAAACTCAGTGGAAGGAAGTTATTGCTCTGGGTTGAAAATGTTCTTTCTTCTGATCTGTACACCCAGAATTTAAGTGAAGGAGCAGTTTCACAAAAAAACCTACCATCATAGAATATAGGATATTGTTGGAATAGTAAGTTGGAAGGGGCCCATGAGGGTCACCGAGTCCAACTACTGTCTTCACACAGGGGCAACCTAAAATTTAAACCATGTATTTTATGAATGTTGTCCAAATGCTTCATGAACACCAACAGCCTTGGGGCCATGACCAGTTCCCTGAGGACCTTGTTCCAGTGCTTGGCAACCCTCTCAGCGAAGAACTTTTTCCTAATATGTGCAAAACAAGGTGGTGTTTGAGCTCAACAATAGAGCTGAAATACAATCACAAGGAGCAGTTCTTAAAAGCTCTGTTTAGGAATGTTTGGAGATGAGAATGATGTATTTTGTGAGTAGGTGTTGGACCATGGACTGCCCTTTGTCCCACTTTGTGTAGGTCGTACTTACAAAGATGCCTGCTGTCACTGCAATTTTCTGATAAAAAATGGAGTTTTCTGCAGCAGAAGATTTTGTTTTGAAGATATAATTGAGCCAGTCAGTCAGGGTAGCAGCATCACTTTAACTGCTTTGTGTTATCTGCATCTACTTATGTTATCTTGCATCTACTGCAAGTAACGTAGACAGATGGAATTACCAGGTTGACTTGGGCTCCTAAATTTGATGATAGAGAAAATAATCTGGACCAGATCTTAAAAGGTAGGCAGTTATATGCCTCTAGGCAGTTATATACCTCATGGGATTCTCCAGTTCTTCAGAAGCTAAGACACTTCTGTAAAATCTCTGTAGTGATATATGTCGTTTCATTTGGTCCAAACTGGTGAGACATAAGTCTTTAAATGATGCAGATGAGTCACACGTGCTGAGATGAGCGCCTGCATCAGGTTAGTGTTGCTGTATCTTTAGCTAAGTGTTAGCCTCCGATCTTGCAGCAGAATCTGCAGACATTAATATGAGCCTGTTTTCAGCTGCACCAGTTTTTGGTCAGGTGTGTTATTACAAACCACTTTCGTTAGCTGAAGTACGGGACCGAATTGTGGCCATGAGGCCACATCTCTTACAGTAACATCTGTTTCAAGGGACAGAGCAGACTGCCTGAAGTTGTACCCATCTAAGACTACTGCAGCTCTGCTCTCAGAATCTTCAGTTGTGCTTGTTGAGGGACTTGTGGGTGTCCAAGGTATTAATGAAAATCTTTTGTGAGGGCTGGAGAAACGAAAAACCCATGTAGTGTTCCCTGTCCTTTAAGTCCCTTGATTTCATGTGGGATTCCCTAGGAAAATGGTAAGGTGACTTTGTGGTGCTGCTCTACAAAAGGTACTTGTGCAGATGGCAAAAGTAGCAGTCAGAAGACAGAGCATATAGCCCTCAATGGTTTGTAAATTAGGATTATGGTGCTGTCATTCTATGCAAGCTCTCCTGAGAAACCACTTAAGGAAATGGTAAGATGCATTCTTCATCTCAGACAGGGTGGGGTTGAGCACTGTCGGGAATTCATAATGAGACGGGCAGTTTCACATAGAAATCACTGGTTCTCAGTTGTGACAGGGAGCTGTCAGCAGTTGTTGCCTGGGGAAATCAGTTCAGTGATCTCAAACCAGATCATTACAGGTGGATGACTACATCCCAAGTCCTCCTGGCCCTCATTTCCACTTGAAGCAAGTTTCTCAGGTGTGGTGGAGGCTTGTAGCGATGCCTGTCTCATGCCGAATAGATAGTCATATTTAGGTGTGTTACTGCACCACTCTCAATAATCTGGAAGTTTGCTGTCTCATAAGCCCACTCTGCATTTAACCTGTTGCAGCTTGTTTACAGAGACCCTGAGGTAAGTTCATTTAACTAATGCGTGAAATGTGAGGAATTTTTCTCAGTGAGTTAATCTGACCTCAGGTCACTTTAGTTCTGAGTAAGAGTTGTGACATAGAGCTCTGATGTGGCTTTACCTGTTTGAGACCAGCTTTCTTGAGCATCCCCATGGAGGAAGCACATTCTTGGCTTAAAGCAGTCTAGAAGAACCTAAAAAACAAGTGAGCATGGTGCATGGGCCAGGGGGCCAGGCATCCTCGTGGGACATTGTGCCAAAATGTGAAATACTGCTTGATACCCTGTTTTGAAATGAAGGTCTAGCAACTTGATCCTAGTCCCAAGTAATGTTTTAACTTTGAGAACGACTGCTTTTTCTGTGCTTTGTGCACGGATCACTCTGAGCATCTCTCCAGGAAGTCCAGGGTATCCATGGAATCTAAGGGGGAGACACTAGAGATGTGCCACTGTTGCTGCCTATGCTATGTATCTGTTCATGATTTTGCAAGCTGCTGCAAGAACGTGGTGGGAGTTTTCCAGCTCATATCTCTAAGGCGGACCTGAACACACCAACATTTTTTCTTCTAGAAATGACCACAGAAATTACCAGTTTATGCCTCCCTTCTAGAAAATGTGTTTCTGGTAATGAAGCTAGTGTTCTGTTGCTGTTTTTGGTGCTGCTGTTGAAGCAGTTTGTACATGTGTGGCTGTAAGGGGATCAAGTCCTGCCATTGAGGATTTTGTAACTGGCGTAAGTTGTGTCTAACTCTAAAAGCAATGCAGTTAATAATGCCTAATTTACATGCAAATTAGACATAAAGAAACCATGACTGTGAACACAGTTTTACTGTAATGTTTTAACAAGGCCTTCACAAGAGAAGATGAAAAATTTCCAAGGAGTAGGGTGTGGATTATGAAAGTGGTTGTGTGAGAGAATATGTTCTCATAGCACTGGGGTTTTCTGCTGAGTTGAAATGAAATCTGTTGATATCACAACTTCTCAGACTAAGGAAAGCTACAGTAAGATACTCTTTCTTTTACACACATTTTTTCAGAAAAGTCTAGTCAGACTGGTGGCTCATGCCATGTGGCAACAGAAGGGTTTTAACTTGCATAAATATGCAGGGTGGTATGTGCTCATAATCTAAACTACTTGCATATGCTGAACTCAAAATTTATTACAAGCTAAAGGTCACCATGGATACCTTAGAGGGTATAATAGTCCTTGTCACGATGGAGGTGTAATAACAGTGATTAAAGGAAAAAAATAAATGAGAAACTGTAAAATATGCATGTTTAAGTGACAGGTGGCAATGGGTAAAGAATGTTACACTGTAATTAAAATTAAACAATTTGTGCTGCTCTGCTTGGTTACATTCTGAGAGGAGTGATAACAAAGACTAAAGCCATGAGCTTTAGCCTTGTGTTCTGCATATGCATCTTGCCACACACATACAGAACTGTTCCATATAGGATATTGGACTTTTCACAGATTTGATTTAATAATGTTTAACTGACAAAGTGTTGTGGGAAGGGAGAGCAAGAAAGCTGTGGAATTGCGCAGAAATTAAATACTGTTTGTGTGTTTTGTGGCAACTTTGTAGGCTGGACTGTTCTTCAACCAATAAAAGGTTTTTGGTATTAGCTATTACCAGTATGGAGGTGTTGAATGTAGTTCCCAGAAGATGGGGTTTAGGTGAAAGTTCTGCTCCAAAACTTGTTCTGGATGTATCTGGAGTCTTTATTCTGACTTGAACTTACTCTAGTACATTTTCAGTCTGTTTCCTAAGAACAAGGTTCATAGGAATGCCAGGCTTTTTTAAGTGGTACACTGTTTTGGAGGAACACATCAGGAAGGTAACAGTCAGGATTTGCCTGAGCTATCAAGCATGCTCTGCTCCATGCCAACTCCAGAACATATCATTAAGCATGGAAAGAGGGCTTTCCCTAAATCAGGATGGTTGCATGGCCCTATTCTTTTATTCAGGCCAGTTACTATATTTTAGTGAATATGTGACATCCTTTAAAGTGAATTTGCCCAAGTATACATGCACATCTGTCAGTAGAAGTTGTCCCCTTTTTTTTCACTTGGTCTGAGGCCAAGTTCCACACTACTGAAATCAGTGAGCTGAGACTGACCCATTTTCAGTTGGCAATGTTCTGCAGTGTAAAATAATCCAGTTCCTTTAAACTTCAAGTCCAGCAACCCTGTCATGTATTAAATGTTAAGATGACAGCAGGAAAAATTCTCTTCTGGAGTTCACAAAGATGTGTTCTGCTGCAATGGGATCTTCTGCCTCTTGACATGTAGATGTACTGCAGAGAGTGAAATATGGAGAAGAATCAGTAGCATGTAACCCCTACAAGAAGACATTTTTTGATGGCTAATTTCTGGGAGCATCTGCTTTCAGAGTCTTTTTGTTGAAATGCACATCTGGCCCCAATAAGCTACAGCTACAGATTTACAATAGATAGTTATTTGTAAATTTTAATTTGCTGGTTATAGTAAACAGTGGTTTACTTTCAAGTTACATCACTGTAAAATAGTTCAGATGGCATTTGTTTAACTTTTGGTGGTTTGGGCTGATTTCAATTCTCATACAACCACTAGCTGTCCTCAGCCAAAAAATACTTGCAACTTTTTTTGTTTCTGGTTTTTTGCTCCTCTAATCCTTTCCTTTCCTTTGAGTCTTTCCTATGTTTTCTGTACCTTGTGATCTGCAGTCTCTGCCATTTTATAAGGTCCTCAGAAAATTCACATCCATGCAGCCACTTTGCGGATTATCGAGAGGAGGGTGTATCTGCTGGAAATATTGTACAATGGGGAACACTAGATGTTTGGCGAAGTATTTAAAATGGTGAAGATTATTTAGTGATTTTATTTTTGCATTAAAATTGAATTTAAGTCAGTTTTGGGCCCCAAAGTCCAATAAAATGTGCAGAAAGCCTACATTCCAGAAATGATCATTAGATGCTTCAATAAAAATGTGTGCTCTGTTGTGAGTAATATTGGTATTTTAGCACATAGCACTTATTCCAAATCAGTGCTTATTGCTTTTTCATTTGCGTGTGCCTTTCAGGTCTGTGGCAAGCAGTTCCTGGCTGCCCAGGGGCCTGTTTCAAGTGAGCAAGAAGTTGCTGTTTCTGCCACTATGTAGTTAGTTATTCTCCCATAAAGTGAAGGTTATGAACCTCTTTTAGATGAGTCTTTTAGGCTATTCTGAAGAAAGCAGCCTCTATCTCCGTGTTTTAAAAAGCCCTGTGAGCTATGAGCCTACTTTCAAAAGAGCTGGCAACTAAAAATTAGATTAAGAAATCTGATGTACACCATGGGGTCACCTGAAGCTGTAAAGATCTTGCTTAACTTTCACTTTTAGTGTTCTGCTCAGCATGTGGGCTTTCTTAACTTTTTTACTCATCCTTCTTGTTACTTCTGAGATTATCAGAAACTACTTTTTGGAGAGATCTCACTCTTCCCATTAACAGTTCAGAGCACTTAAATGCCTTGTGTTGTCTGTGTTGCAGTCATGAAGACAACTTTTAACAAAGTTGATGGGAACTCATTTGGTGGTTGCCTTGGATCTCTCCGTAGATTCTGTGGAGTAGATAGTGTGACCAACGCATATTTAGTATCAGTAAGAAAAACTACAAACAAACATGACAGTGGTTACCAGCATAGACACAATCTGCCTTTCCAAGACAAAGTTTCCTGTGTCTGCTAGCAGCCTGTATCCACAACAGAAAAGTTAAGAGACAATGTGTGCAGGAACTGTGTGTGTCAAGTGCCTGTAACGCTCTTCTTTGTGTTCTGTCCAATTTTAGTGTGCCCTCTGGATTTGAAGGCATAAAAGAACAGGAGATCTGCAACAAGATAATGACAAAAATGCTAGAAAATTACAATACCTTGTTTGAATTGGATGGTTTGAAGAAGGATGAAGAAAAGCCTGTATGTGAAGAGTTAGCAAGAATTATTTTGGTAAAAGTGAGTGTGTTTAATATTTCATTTTCTTATAGCAAATCAATAATGCAGGTTTATTGAAGGCTTCAATTCAGAAACCTTATAGGTAAGTGGGAGGCAAAGACTTTTTTAATAATGTTCTGTGTCATTAATTGGTATCCAGCTCACAACTGATTCTGCCGATAGGCTAATTTTCATTACTAGTCTGGAAATTGATTATGTTAAATATCTTTATTCTTCATTAGCTATTCCCTGTTATTGATATATTT
>WYDI02005365.1:0-73971 GCA_009867235.2 Psittacus erithacus | reverse complement strand
CCATCCCTGGTGGTGTTCAAGGCCAGGTTGGACAGAGCCTTGGGTGGCATGGTTTAGTGTGAGGCGTCCCTGCCCATGGCAGGGAGGTTGGAACTGGATGATCTTAAGGTCCTTTCCAAACCTAACTATTCTATGATTCTATGATTCTAAGTTTGCACAAAGGCATTTAGCTGGTAAAAGACATTAGAAACCTAGATAATATCTGTTTGCAATTATATTTATTAATTGGGCACGTAGCTCAGCAGGAAAGCTGCTATTGGCATACAAAAGTGCCAGACCGATGTTAGTCATCTGTGTGTGTGTCGTGGTTTAACCCCAGCTGGCAACTAAGCCCCACACAGCCACTTACTTGCACACAACACTTCCCCCCTCCCCCTCATGGGATGAAGGAGAAAATTGGATGAGTAAAAATGAGAAAACTCATGGGTTGAGATAAAGACAGTTTAATAGGTAAAACAAAAGCCATGCAAGCAAAGCAAACCAAGGAATCCATTCACCACTTCCTATCCCAGGCAGACGTTCAGCCATCTACAGGAAGGCGGGGTTCCATCATGCTTAATGGTGACTTGGGAAGACAAACAGCATCACTCCAAACATGTTCCCCCTCTTTTTTCTTCATCCCCCAGCTTTATATGCTGACCATGACATGGTGTGGGATATCCCTGGGGTCAGTTGGGGTCAGCTATCCCAACCGTGTCCCCTCCTACTATGAAGAAAATTAACTGCACCGCAGCTGAAACCAGCACAGTGTACCCACAGAGCCCAGTACTTCATGTATTTGCTAAATCCCAGCTCTCACATGGCCCTTGATGCAGCCCTGTGCTTGAAGAGGGCAAGATGATTCCATCTCTAAAGCCAATGGAAAGCATCAACTTATTTTCGCAGAATTAGATCTGCTTTAGTGCCCTTTAGTGCCCTTCTGCACTTGGTTTTATCTGTGTTGAGTTTGGGAAATGATCCCATGCTGAGAGGTTGGGGTGGTTTTATTTACAAGCCTATTTATGTTTGTACACCACGTGGCACAGTTCAGTATTGGGGTTTTTTTGTGAAGCTTAGTAAGACTGACTGCAAGCATTCAGATTTGCTCTTGCATAGGGTGGTAAATGACTCAAGTGATTTTTAGGGGTCCCTTTCCTTCAAGGCAGACATATAGCAAGCTGCTTTGCTCCCTCTTTTGTCTTTGGGCCTCATTCCACTCTCTATATATAGTTGTATATTTACATATATACATGATGTAGAATAAAGTATATTTGTGTATGTGTATATTTGGAGTCTGGGGACAAAGATATACATCTATATATAAATATATGGAGTGAACTTCTTGGCAGTGGGGTTCAGCTGTGGAACAGAGGCTTGGGGGGTTGGTGTGTCCTGAGGAGGCACACGTGGGGGCTTGCCCAGGCCTCGTGCTCCCATCGGCGCACAGTGCTGGGATGGAGCCCATGAGGGTTTGCTGCTTTTGCTGGGAGAAGCTCATAGGGCTGCAGAAGCTGTGCCATGGGCTTGCAGTTCGAATCCCAGGTCCTGTTCCCAGCTCTGTCTTGTGTTTGTGCATGTTTAACTTGTGACTAATGCCCTTTTTCTCTTTCCTGCCATCCTTTAAGGTTTGTTGTGCGTATTTAGATTATCAAGCCCTGACAGCAAAGTCCATCTTCGGTAGAGATGTAAAGTGCAAGTAAAGTAATTATGAATTAATGTTTGGTGCAATTTAGGCTATGCCTTCCTAGTGCATTGCAACTTCTGTGAATTCAGTATCGGTTCACTTTGTATCGGTTGGGATCATTAATAGTTCCCTCCCACATGGGTACCCGCAGAGCATTTGGATCAGCACTGGCATCTAGCTTGGACATGTCCACAGCATGGCTGTAGCACACATGGCAATAGCAATCTCTGTCTGCGCAATGGAAATGGAAATGCTGCACCTCCCTTCTGTGCTTCCTTTCTCTGGAGACTTTTCCATCTGGAAATCAATACAATCTGCTAAGAATCTATACACTGCTAAGACCTGCAAACTAAACCTTCAATTCTCCAAACTGGACATAATTTACTTCTTTTTCCACTGCTTTCATCCCTTGTTCAGTGCAGCTTATCTTACCCTCTCTTGACTTTTAGCTCTGTGTGAGGTTTCTGTACAATTATAGTTATTAACTTGTGTTCATATTGCATTGCTGCTTTTTGCTGCATCCCTGCAAGTGACTCCACTTGCCACTAGGACAGCAGATGCACAGAGCATTATGTAAAGAAAATTCATCCTCCTGTGGTGGGAGTACCTCAAAGTGGCAGAAAATCAAGGCGATAAACCAAGTGCATAAATATTCGCATCAGTCTAACCCTGCAGGGCACACAGAAAGGCCGCATATTGTTAAATCTCCCATTATTTATTGTTTTATCAGGCAGAGGCATTACTGCATTGTAAAGGATATATACTTTCCCCTTCATGAGGAGGAAAGGACTGTACAGCAGTGGCAAATCAGGGTATAAATTGCTGAGATATACAAGGCTTGATCCTAAGGCTGCTGGAGTTGAAGAAAGACTCTTATGGCTGAGAAATTGTTGTCCTGCTCACATTTTCTCCTTCTCTTTTTCTTTCCAATTACCTAGAAGAAAATAAAAGCCTTAAAGCATTGCAACTGGTCTTGTTTAAGGAAGTGGGGGTCAGATTTTGGGCTGTAAATTGGAATTATTTAGGAAGAGTGATGGACAGTGCATTGTTGATCAAATGTTCAAGCTGCTGCTTCACTTTGGAAGCCTCCCAAGCAAACATGTTTGGTACTGAGTGAGCGAACCCACAGATATAAATGAGGGCCAGATTCATCATGTTGCCTCTGAGGCTTTTTTCCCTCTGAACTCACATAGTGTGGCTAAAAAGTGAAGGCAAGATCCTGCTTTTTGTGACTGGCAGTGACACACGCCATGAGAAATTCAGTGTTATATTATGTGCGTTGAGGGATACGTTTTCATCTATACTTACATCTAGATCCTGATAGGATGTAAATGAGACTGATATTTCAGTTTAGTGGTTAAATGGAGAAGTGTAGGGTATTTCTGTGGGTTCACCAGGGGCTGAAAGAAAAAATGGGAAACCAAACAAACAGCAAACAGTTCCCATTTGGGATCAAGTAGGATTGTTTTTTTTGTCAGTTTGAAATTAAAATGGTGTTGTGGTTGGGTTGTTTGGGTCTTTTGTGGTTTTTTATCCTTCCTTAAAACAGACATTAAGCCAAATTCCAAAGGAATTTACCTTAAAACCCATCAGCAAGGTTGAAAGCTCAGATACTGCCCATTTTATTTGAAGAAATGAAGTGTTCCTGTAGTGTTCTCAAGGCTAAAAGCAGAGACATGCTGAAGCTGAACAATATGAATCACAAGTGATATATAAACACATGCATGACCATTACCCCAGATTCCTGGTCAGTGGTGCTGGCGAGCCTGCCATCCATCCCACAGCTATGGCTCAAGCTTGGCTTTTGCCAACAGCATGTCTCAGAGCAACTGAGACTGATCCTGGAGAGAAGTTGTCCTTGCCATGGGGAAAGCAAATACATTTGCTTTATGTTAATAGTTTACAGGAAGAAAGTCTTATTTTCTCCTGAAAGTACAGCTTGGAAAAGCCACAGCTCTTTGTGGCTTCCCATGATGTATGTGAAAGGCAGGTCTGGTCACTGAAGAGCATTCATTTAAGTAGTACTTGAGAAAACCAAGCTACGGAAGTTGTTGGGCTGTTTTGGACTGCTTTCAAACAATGAGCCTTAAAATGCTGGTTAACTCCTTATAAAATGATGCTGAGCCAAGTCCATTTCCTCTGGATGGGAAAGCCTTGTGATTCACTGAGGAATGTAAATTGTCAGTATTTCTTCATGTATTTCTTCCATCCCTTTTAGTCAAAATTGAAAGAATTCATGTAAATTAAGACTCATTTTTTGCTCCAGCCTCCAAACAAAAATATTTTTGTAATAAGAAAAATATTAGGTATATGAGTTCAGTGCTGGTTTGCTACAAACATACCTGCCTACAAAGAATGTATTAAGGGTAAGGGAGAAGGGCAGTTAGATGTAAAGCAGAAATTCTCTAGTGAGATTTGATCTAGGGGACTAAAATACCCACCATCACCAGCTTACAGGAAAACCCCCTTTTTTCCTTCCCTGTGCAGCCCCCAAAAGCTTTTCTGTGAGCTTGAGAGACATTGCTTAGAGGCTGCTCATGTCTCAGCCCCTGAGACCACACTCGTATTACAAAATGGAAGACAAATTCAAGCTATCTAAAGGAGTCCTGTGGTGTGCATGGAGCAGGGCTGAGTCCTTGGACAGAGCAGGGCTCCAAAGGGAGCATCTATTCTCCACCTCCTGTGTTCCCCTACCCCAACGCTGCGGCTACCAGGGGAAAAATGTAGAAAACTTCATTCTCCTTTGGGGAACTTTATTTTGACCATGCCCATAAATGGAAAGATTTGGAATCAAAGCTATTTCCACAAGGAACTAGAGAGTTCCGGGTGTTTGTTTATCTCCTTGTCACCAATAAAACTGAATTGCCTTTTAACAATAGTCCTTGTGCCGTGTGCAGGCAGGCAGGGAATGGTGCGGCAGGTGGGGAATGAGGCTGGAAAATGAGGGATCTCAAAATTATTTCTCCACCTGCCACAAGGTTTGGGGAAGCTCTTAGGTCTCTGCTTTGCTGCATGAAGCCCTAGAGATACAGCACCCTCCTGTCAGGAGATAGTTGCTACCACCCATGATGTACCACCCTGAGGCCATCACTTCAGGAACCACTTCAGCCCTCTGTGTCCCCAGCCTTGCACATCAAGTGCTCACTGACATGAGTTGCCCCATTCTCCTCCTAGGGCACTGCAGTACTGACACCTCTCTTCACAAGCTCATTCTGGACACAAACATCTCTCACCCAGTAGGAGCCTACCACAGACGAACAGATTTTCCTCCCTTGTCAGAGGGCAACCAAAAACTGGGCTGAGAGCCACTTTTGTGCAAACATTTTTTAGGGCTGAAACCTGAAAGAGGACCTGAGATCACATGATGGGAATGTCCCGAGGAGCTCATCAATTGAATATAAGAATTCCTCGTAAAATCAGTCACTTACTTCTCATTGGATGTGATTTTTATGGCAGACTTGCCTGTCAGACCCAACACAATGTACATACCTTGGACAGGTGCAAGATTCCTCCAGTGCAAAGAGCCAAAAGAAGGAGCTGCAGGAGGACAGCTGCTCCTTCCCTTGCTAGCTGCTCCCTGCTAACAATGGCCTTGTGTCTCCAGTGGGAGAAAAACCCAAAATCAGTCCATGTGCTGGGACACCCTAATTGGATATTCAATACTTGTGTAACAAACTGCAAGCAGGAGACTTAGAAGTGCTACAACACATTGAGAATGGAGGGACTTCCGGCACGTTGTGAGCTGCAGGTCAGTCAATGATGGGCAGTTAGGAGAGCCGGCCTGGACATCTGTTGGGTTTACCACCTGCTCATGTTGAAGGTCTTGACGAAGCTCCTGGTGCGTTAGTAGAGGAATAAGGCTCAAAGCGCAAGAGCAGGAGGAAGATGGGACAAACCTGGAGAAACAGCATTGCCTAAACCCACACATCATCTGTCAGCTTCTTCTTAAGTAACGTCGGTTTTCCAATGTTTCATTTATGTCCTGCAAAATGAATACGGGTGCCCCTGGGGGCAGCGGTGAAGAGGCAAATACTGTAGTACATGGAGTACATAAGGGAGCTACTGCATGGGCTTGCATTCGCAAAATGTTTTTAAACTGCCCATTTGTCAGCAGATAAATGCAACACTGGAGATCACGAGGAATAAAATAGCAGTGGGAAGCTGTGGACATGACCTGCAGTTGGCCTGGGAAGGCAGAACCCTTCATCTTTATGCACTGATCTCTAGCTTAAAATTTAGATCAAAATTAAACAGAGCTGACTTTGAAAAAATGACACAATTAACCTCATGTTCCAGTGCTGAATGCCTGTGTCTGACACCCTTGGCCCTCAGTGGAAAGACTTTTCACCACATGAGATAACACCACTGGCTGGCATCAGCAAAGCTCTTCACATGCACAAATATCTGTGAGTTTGGTGCTTATAATTTAGTCAAGCTTATAATTCTCCAGGATGGGCTATTAATATTAGATGAAAGCTCAGATAATGAAAATGGCTTTTATAGTAAAGAGCATTTTGTTACCTCCCAAGAAACAGTAAGATGCCACATGTTACACTCATTATTTTTCTGGCCATTGGTCTTCCTTCGGGTAGATGTGAACCCAAGAGCCTGACTTTACTCAGCAGAGTACTTTCTCAATTAGAAAGTAGAGATTTTTCCACTCTGGTTACTGGCAAAGTGTCAGGGAATGACTGCACATGTTCCACCTAAGCCACCTAACTCTTTGTGATGCTCTAGAGAAGGGGAGCTGGAGAGTGTGTGAGGATGGGAGGTGGGAACAGAGACAGGGAGATGGTAGCCTTCATAATGCCATTTGGCATTTAAGCCCTTCTGCAGAAGGAAAGGTTGGGAGTGAGCCGCATTGAGACAGCAGAGAGAGATTTGCTGATGCTTTCTCATGTGCCACAAATGTCACCCAAAGGACTGTCAGTGTTCCAGAGACACCAGTGCAAAGGTGTGCCCCATATGCTCTCACTGGCTTTAGGACTGTTCTTGCTGGGCCAGCAGTAGCCTTTGCCTACCACTGTGTGCCACTTTCCACCTCAGTGCTGAGCTTTGACATCCCTCTTTCTAATTAGATGTTGCCTAATTTATTATTCAAATTGGAGGAGGGTGAGATAAGACAAAAAGCACTTTCCAAAAGTTCTGTATCACTTTATACTGGCATTAATTCCACCTTACTTCACAGCAGAATACCTGGATGATGGCACATCTAGATATTGAGACCAGATGACCGGCCAGTTACTAATTCCTAAGAGGTTACAGTAGTTAAATGCAGTCGAACATGTACTAAAGCGCAGTAAAAGAGTGCAAGGCTGCAATGTCTAGCAATGGAGTCCTGGGTTTTTGTCTCCCTAAGCAGGTCTTGGTGCGCCTCCTTCCCTTCCCTTTCTGCACATGTACACGTGTGTGCGTCTGCAGCACCCTCCAGCTCTGTCCCTCACTCCTGGTGCGTGCTGCCTGCTCTGCCCCACTGTGGCAGACAAGCCCCAAAGCAACACATGGAGCACACAGTAGTATTTAACACTTTGCACTTACTGATCAGTCACTCAGGGCTTTATAGATACTGCAAGCTGAATAGTCAGAGCGAGTGCAGATGCAGTAACTGCTGATGCATCAAACGTGAAGAAGAAGAAAAGAGCCTTCCCCAGAAACCTGTGTGCAAGGACAGGTGCTCTGCTGTGTGGGTAGACATATTTCACCACCCTTGCCAGGCAGTGATGGATGGGTGACAAAACACCTCCGAAAAGAGGAAATAAGAAAGGTAGTGCACAAAAAATCTTTACATGAGATTCCCTTAGTACGAAGCAAAACCAAACCAATGCTGTTATTTTTGCAGCAACTCGCTATGGGCTCAGGGCTGGGGTCAGTCTATGTAAAGACCCTCTGGGAGGGTCTCATGAGGTTAAGCATGTTGAAGCGTAAGTGAGGCCTGTGGCAAGCATTCCTCAACCACTTGAAGGGCTCACGGGGCTTTGCACAGGAGCTGCAGGTGGTGGCACAGCCCTGAGACTTGGGGCTACCCTCAATACCAGGCGCCCAGTGCAGTAGGAAGACAATGGGATTCCTTGATATTACACATTGCTGGAATAATCTGTGGGGCTGAGGGTTTATCCTAACACAATCAGAAATCTCACATGGAGACTTTATGCCATTCAAAGTTGTTCAGCTAACAGCAACTGCAGGAGAAGGGTCTAAACCCTTGCCCACCGCAGGCTGAGCCCACCCACCCAACATCACCTTCTCCCACTGAGCCCCCAGAGAAAAAAGTAGGAATTAGAGATAACCAGACCAAACCAAAAATCCCCCAGACTTACAAGACTGTGCTTTGCTTTTAGCATGCACTTGAGCTGGTTTTATTTGCCTTTAAGCAATTGTGTCTCACACTGCTGGCAGCCTTTCTTACGTTTAAACACTGTAGGTGTTTAACAGGCCCATTGGCCTCTTGCATAGGTGGGATCTCTTCCCTGGCACTGTAGTTCTTCCAATGTGTCAGAAAAAAATTCCTTTAAACCTACCCACTGAATTAGTGCTGCTGCTAATTGTGAGAGGAGAACCACTTACAAAGTGGGGAATGAATCACTTGCAAATGAATATTAAGCTTATTTGGAAATGAAACCAAAAGAACTGAGTCAGTACAGACTCTCCTCCCCTTGGGAGACAGAGCTGCTTTTGGATAGCAGCAGAAATCCGCTTATCACACACAGTGAATGCTGCAGGCGTGTTCAGCATGTCTACATGCAGCTGGATAACCACACGTGGGTGTGGATGTGCTGCAGTGGTCATCACTTTATGGACTTTCTTAGTAACAAACTGCAGGGGTGAGCTGAGATAAAGTGTTCCAAATCTTTCACTCCACTTCCCTTTGCAGGAGGAACAAATCTCACCTGTCTCTCCCTTGGCTGGGGCAGCACCAGCCTGATCCAAACTGCCTGTTCATCTCAACCCAGACCCACAGAACCATGATGGGATCCCTTGTGCTCCTGGCTGTCACCCTGATGGGCTTTCTGCAGAGCACTGGGGCTGCCCGGTGGGGTCTTTGCAATAATTGGTGGCTTTCTGTAGGAGCTGCAAGGTTTCTGCAGAGCTAGGAAACGTGGACCAATGTCAGAAGACACAAACTACACTGCAATATAATAAGTATGCAGAGAAGGGCCAGACTCAGCTTTTCTTTTCAAACTTAGGGGTTATTTCAATGTATTTAAAGCAGATAGTACTTTCTGTTGATCAGCTGAATCAGCTCAATCCATCAAAAATCTGAAAAGAATTCGAGTGAGGAAAGGAAGTCAAGGGTGGTCAGCAACTGAGCCAAGATGCTAGGCAAATAAAGAAAGAGAACCAGCTGCTTGTGTGAGAGCAACAGTAGTTGGGGTTAATGACACTTTTTATCCAGATTGGAGAGGACAAAAGGAAATCCTTAAGACTTAAAAATATTGCTGTAACGTAAACTGTAGTTCTTAGCCGGCTCTTGTTTTGAAGTTATTTATTTACCATGACTAATTCAGACTTTCAGCTGTGGTCACTGCCTCACACGTGGCATTGCCCTAGGCTCTTTGGGCACCAAGACTTGAGGCTTTGGGAGCCCAGAAAGGAAATGCCACCAGTTCCCACAGGCAGTGCCAGCCGTGCTCCAGAGCCCCAGAATAAAAACCATTAACACCACTGAGTTTCTTAAATGCATTTCACGTATGTGCATGGGGATGCTTGCTCGCCAAAATGAAAGCGTGGCTGCAGAATCAAATCTCTGCCTCTCTTTCTCTCATCTCGCCCTATTTTGTTATAATTAATCAGCCTGGAGACACTGAGCAGCCAAGTGTCGTGGCAGCACAGAGGTGATTTGGGAAGGGCTGCTGGCCTCAAAGCTCCTGGCAGCAGGACTGGCTGCCAGCTCAGCTCTACAGCTGCCCCTATTTTCAGGGCAAATATGTTTATAAGTGTGTTCAAGTGACCATCGCTTCTCATCTTCTGTGCCCAGGGAGCAGGGCGAGGCAGGCAGCGCTTCATACACAGGTGGTTTAAGGGTTTCATACCTCCTAAAAGAATCTCTTGTGTGGGTTGAAGACAGCATGTCCCACTGCCTCTTTCCCAGCACAGCAGCCTCTCGATGTGCTGTTAATAAGGATGAGAAATGGGGCTTTGGGGCATTCTGGGTTCAATTACAGCAGTGCCACTTTCAAATTCCTTCAGTTCTGTGTGACGCACATCAGCCACCAGCCGAGCGGCACCAGGCGCAGAGCTGGGCTAAAAATAAACCCAGAGCACTGCTGCTGTGTTAGTCTCCCATTGATGTTTCTTGTTTTGTTTTATAACATCTTCAAGGCCAGATGAATGTGGGGGGTGACAAAAGAGATTTTTTTTGCTTTTGAGGCTGGATCAAGAGCCAGCTGGTATGAATTAGAGTCATTTCACTGAAGGGATATACAGCGTTACATTCTCTTTGGTAGTGATTCATACATGTGCTAAGACATACTACATAAAAAGCATACAGTCTGTGCTAATTCTTAATGCATTCTTATATTGATGCCAGTTTAATTAAGCAAATGAATGAACAAGTTAATTCAGCACTTACTTGCCTACCCATATAGGTGCAATTCACATTCAGCAAGTAGCTGAGCATGGGCATTCTCAGAGAGAGACTGGGAATAGGAGGTAGTGATCTGATGGACCTCAGGTGAAGGACTTGTCAGCTCTATGGAGAGAAGGACTAAATCAGGGAGAAGAGCTTCCAAATAGGGAGTTTTGGAAAGAAAGTGCATGCTTTTAAATACATTCATACATTGCATTAATTGTCTGGGAGGTGTAAGGTCTCTGCTGTTGTAGCTCGCTGCACTGCTGGTCCCCATTACACATTCCCTGTCCCGTCACCTTAGTTCAGTATATAAATCACTTCAGCATCTTGATGGCAGGCTGTGCTGGTGACACAGCCTGGACACAGGTCTCACAAAACCTTCCACCTGTTCTGGGTGGGGAGGCTGCCCTCTACCTGGCTGGGACTGCCTGGCATAGGCACAAACAGAGCATCACCGGGAGAAGCGCCATGGAGCTGGGATTGCACTGCTGTCCTGCAAAACCAGCAGGGAGAAGGGTCTTCATCCTGGCTTTCGTGTGTCACTCTTTGCAAAGCTATCTTAAAGAACAGCATTTTGGAGCAAGATTTTTAAAGAGATATGCGGTAGCAGACTCGGCGGTTGTGTCGGGATGGAGCAGATGCCTCCACAAGTGCAGGACGGTAGTGCCAGCGATGTGCCTGCTCACCTCCACATGCAGGGGCCAGGCTGCATCCCCCTGTGCTGTCTCTCTCTGGGGAGCCACCCTATCCCCCAGCCCCTGGCTGGGCAGGTCCTGCTGGGGCCCCGCGGCTGGATATTAACTCACATCACTTTTTCTTTTTCCTGGAGGCAAAAAGTCATTTCTTCCTCTGAAGGCTATTGCTGGAGTTGCTGTCTGCTAATGAATGCAAACCATCAGTGAGCAGTAATGGAATGTTGGGATGACGTGGCAGGCAGTGGCTTGCTTTCAATGCACAAAAAAAGCCCTTTTAAATTTAAATGTAGTGGGGAATTAAAAGCACATATAGGCGGACTCTATTAGGAAGTGAAATATTTGATCTTGGCTATTAATATGTTATAAGAATACTTTCATTTCTTTGCCATATGTATCCAGTGATAGACTTCCATAAATGAGCTCGTACTTTGTGTTTCAAGTCAAATCTCTTTCATTATTATGCAAGTCCTAGTTAGGGATAAAAAACCCAATTAAGGCAGTAGAGTAAGAGGAGTAAATTATTTTAACTCATTTATACCGATGAAATACTTCTCCTAAAAGAAGGCTATACATTGTGCACTGCTAAAATGCCCTGGGGGGAGGCTGCTCCATTGCAGCCATTCTACCAGCTCTAGGATAACTTCCAGGCAGTAGACGTACAAATGGAGCCTGAAAGTGGCTCATAGAGCATGGGGCTGCAATGTCTCAAGTCTTGACAACATCCAGACACACAGGGACTGAATACAACCCATCTATACGACTTTTGTTAATTATTATTGACCTCTTCAGAGCTGTCTGGGAGGCTCTACACTGGGAGAGTCATGTTTAGCCCCAGCACTGCCAGTGGCCTGGCCATTCATGGCTCTTCTCCTGGCTGCTGTGGCTGTCGAAGATGAAAAGGGTAGACTGGTAGACTTGGGATGGTCCCCAAATAGCCCAGAGCCCTGCAAAGGGCTGTGGTGGCTGTGCAGGCAGTTTTGAGGCAATGAAGTAAAGCAGAGGCGCTTGGAAAGGTGCTTCCACCTTCACAGAGTGGTGCGGTGTATGGTGTGAGGGTGTCAGTTCTGTCCTCATCCACAGTAGGGCTGGGGCTGGGGAGCGTGCCAGTGGTGGGACACGGGCATCCAGCCTATATGGGCTCAAATGGAAGGGAGTGTATGGGCTGTATTTTAGTCAAAGCGGGGCTGGCAACGGCTCAGATGCCTTCCCCGGAGTCCTGCTGATTGGAATGATTCTGCAGTTCTGATTTTACATACATGCAAATACAGCCATACACGTGTATTTTTATGTGTATGTCTATTTGTATACATATATTACATTTGGCCTCGGTCTTCCTGAAGTCAAATGTGTATTTTACAAATGTGAGCTGCTGCTAGAGGAGCTCTGCAATGCCGGTGGGCAAGTGTTTGATGCAGTCTCTGTTTGCTGGCAAGGCTGGGAGGCTCTGCTCTGTCTGTGCTGCCCCATGCCCTGTTCTGATGGATGGATGATGGGCCTCTGCAGGGGTTGTGTGGGGCTGTGGACACAACGCAATGGACTGGGAGCTGATGGCTTTGGAGAGCTTCATGGAGTGTTTGGTGAAGATGTGAATTCAGAGGTGAAGGAACCACTGGCAGTCTGAAAGCAGCAAAGATCATGACAGATGTTCTGGGGGTGGGGGGAATGAAAAGGTTTGTATCTTGTAACTTACAATGGCAAATTAGGCATAAATGTCTGTTTTATGGGTAAATACCTGGGCACCCAAATCCGTGTCATATTCCTGCTGCATTTCCAGCATCTTCTCATTTCCATTTGAGCAGACTGACTGAAGACCCAGCAGGGGCCACAGCATCTGGTCTTTCATGCTAGTGCAGCAGACAGCTTCACTTCTAGGCTCACAAAAGCTGTGGATCCAAACGCTTCCCCTGTACAGGTCAGTCACTGGTGCATAGCTGATGTGTGTGTTAATGTTATGCTTTATCTGAGCTGAAAAGTTCAATCTGGCCTTTTCTAGAACAGGGTCACAACTAGAGGCTGGATCAGGCTTCAATCTGCCGAACATAGCATACTTTTGTTAGTACTATGAATAAATTAACCTGAAACTTGGGGAAATCAGGTGCCTGGTGTGAAACCACTTTGAGCGCTACTGAGAAGAGACCACTGTTTGGCACTTGTTGCCCAAGTCACTCAGTGGCTGAACCAGGTTCCACAATGTCCCTCAGCTCCAGGTTCAGCCTTTCCTCAGCTGGGCAGGATTAGCAGCCTTGTCTCAGCTGTGCCCTATTTCACAGCCCTGCGAGCCAGGGCCTCCAGCCAAGGGCAGCTGGGTGAAGGAATAAACCATGCCCAAGTGCTGATTTGGTACCAGAATAGTCAGGATCATCTTTCATGGAAGAATGAAAAATTCCCATCCGTGTCTGGTTTTAACTACAGAAGAACCTCATGAATCTCTCACTTTTTAATCATTAATAGACAGCAAAGGTTTACAGCTGTTTGCATTTGTGCAGCCTCAGATTACGAACAGCTTCTGATTTTTAGAAAATAGGCTACAGATTCTTTAGTAATGGATGAAGAAATGTCAAATATCTGGGCACTGAACCGAAATCCCTCTTGTCAAGGCAATTAAATACCTCGTTCCTGTTGCACTTGGTTTACTGTGCCTGCCTAGTGGCAAACTGCTCTGTGGTGTTTTGTGCCATTACCGTGAATTAAGGATGTTCTACACCCTATAAATATTAATGACGATCAAGACAGATTAGGCATGGTAGATGCAGGAGCGTGGTGGTGCTGTCTCATGTGGCCAGCAAAACGCAGCCTTGCAAGCGGCACGGTGCTGCAGCCAGCTCAGCCCGGGATTGTTGTGCATAGCCTAAAAGAGCATGCAGAGTCTGGTGAAGGCTGCAAAGAAAACGACCCACTCAGGCACCTGGGAGCTTGATGCCTTTTTTCTTTCCTTTAAAGCAGTGGCCAATGACACATTTGGAGATAATTAAAACAAAGGTTGAGCCTTTTTTAATATGCTGTGAGTATTAGCAGCTGGATGAGGATGCAGCCAGCAGAAGAGCAGCGTACTTCTTAGACCAGCTATAAATAAAGCCAGGCTTCAAAACTGAGACAGCAGGCTTTGACTTTTTTTCTTCCCCTCCACAGCAAATCTTTTCTTTGTGCCAGGACTGAAATATCGGCCCTGTGTTCCCTCCTCTGTTTAAACAGACCTCATTGCACCTGAGCGCCAAAAACAGTGGAATTCCTGAACAGCAGGTGAAAAGAAAACACAAGATCAAACGCAGTTCTGGCTGCCAAGAGAACCTGCAGCACTGCTGGGGGTGCATGGAAAAGTCACGCAGGCGCCTGCTGGAGTCAGAGACTTTTGGAAGGTTGTTACAGAGGTTTTTTCAAGCATGCCCCATCAAAAGGCAGCACCAGGAGAGAGATGTGCAACACAGCGTGAGGGTGGTGCTAAAGGTACCATTCACCCACTTGCTGGAGATTTTAGATGCTTTTCCCCATCACACCCACAGCAGCAGCTCTAAGAAATCAGTGCCCAGAGTGGAGCCTGTGGGTAAGAAAATAAATTTTAGTGCTCACGCTGTCTGAACATCAGGCATTGGCTGGTTTGGGTCCATAACCCACCAGGAGGACTATGGAAGTAATGTCTCTCTGAGCTTGTCCTTGCAGTAAAAGCAAAGGGGACATATTTTGCTGCCCTTGTAACCAGCCATCCCTCACATTGATTCCTGTTTCTGCACCCAGCTGCTTATTCATAAGGTTTCATGACTAAGACCTTTCTCTTTGGGATGATGTGCACTTTAGGGATGGGTGGAAGACACTGCTCCAACTCTCCTCAGTTTAGGGCCTTCAGGAGAAAAAAAGCCCTAAGCTAAGCTCCTTGTTAATCCTTCTGCTTACCATTCCTTGACATCTTTGAGAAGGCATGGAGAATCTGGCTCAGAAGAGTTTGAAGACTAGACTGTGGCCCAAATGCATCCCATCTCCCAACACTGCTACTGGTGGCTGCACCCCTCCTCAGGCTACCATTAGCGCTGAATGCCTGCGAGCCTTGGGGATCACAGATAAGGAGAGCTTGGTCCCATTTTCCCTCCTAAACATCACCAAACAGCAAAGGTCTTTTACATGAAGGCAGACATGCATTACTGGGGTTGGAAATAAGACGAGATGCACATCAATTCCTAAAGACAGCCTTTTTTTTCTTTATTATTTGAAAATCCTGCATCTGCAAACACAGGCTGACAGACAGCATCTATGTACACCTGCGCGGTTGCGGCAGAATACACTTGCAATACATCCATTTCTTTTTCTGCAAAAAAATTGCCTTTGTCAGACAAAAAAAAACCAAACTCCCATTGACAAAGAATACAGCTAAGGCACGTTGTTTTCTGCTAAATGAAAGACAAAAGGGTGCAAACTGGGTAGTGCAAGAATTGCTGAAAATCACATTCTACTACAGGAAAAGCATTCTGACTTTGAACTTTGATTACCGGTCAATTTAAGACATTTCAATAGCTCATAAAATACTCCTTTAAATAAATAGCAAAATATCTACATCTTTCAGTGTGTTCCATTTGGATTTCCAATTTTTTTCCCAACTTTGCTGTATATACATGGTTTTCTTTTTTCCTTATTCAATAGCTTACAAAATATTTCTGTACAATTTAATGCATATTATGATCTATAACAAAATAGTTATTTCTTAAAACTATATTACCACCAGTCTTTGAAAATGACAGAATAGGAATAACTTATTATGGACCATGTTAGGCAATACAAAAATCCAATCAACCCAGAACGAAACCAAAATGACAAAGTCAGAAAAATCATTTCATTAACTGGAATTAATTCTTTCTGTTTCACAAATCTTGTTTTCTACATAAACCCTTTTCAGTTGCCTTTGGGTTGTATCCACATCTGAATACCAAAGGATAAGATTTGGGATTCCTAAAAGCACTGCAGCCTGCCGGGAATATTGGTGCTACTGAAACACAACAGTTCTCATGGAGACAAGTATTAAAGAAACCCAACAAATACAAGCCTTTGCAGAAGTCCTTGGTTTCTGCTGTCTTTGACAACCTTTGGATGAAGCTCCAAAAGCCAGAGTTTTGGAAATGCATTTATGCCTTAGATGATACAACCAGACT
This sequence comes from Psittacus erithacus, assembly GCA_009867235.2. Classification (NCBI taxonomy): domain Eukaryota; kingdom Metazoa; phylum Chordata; class Aves; order Psittaciformes; family Psittacidae; genus Psittacus; species Psittacus erithacus. The sequence goes on along the minus strand of WYDI02005365.1, from coordinate 57,909 downwards.
CCTCTGTCTTCCAAGTGTACTGTTAGATTCCCACCCATCATGCAAAATCTGGCCCCACGTGGTTGACATTCTTCAGATTTTAAGACCATACCATTAAAAGGATCTACCTCCTCCCAGCTGCCACTGCACATCTGAATGGAACGCTACTGTGTCATATCAGAATGGGTGAAATTACTCCAGAATTTTTGTGCATCTGAGAGCAGTCTCTCCTGTTACAGTTGGAAGATAATCAAAAGTTATTAAGTAAGTTTGGACTTTGTAGATAATTAAATCAACCTTATCTACAGTGAGTTGCAAAGGATGGACAATTTCCTAAGGTTTATATGAATGTCTGAGCCTTTCCTTTGCCCTAAGGGAAGGTCATTTTCTTCCCTTAAGGACTGCATTTGTAAGCAATTTCTACCGTATTTGTAAAGCATAAGCTGACAGCAACACAACTGAGCTGTAATAGAAATCTCAAGGTGCCTTTTATTCATTCCACAATAAACAGAAAAAGAGCAAGACACAGACAACACCAAACCTCCTAACACAGTTTAAGGCCACATTTAGAAAGGATGAAAGTAAGGCTTTCTTTGAGGGGCAACACACTGGATGCCACAATGGGAACAGACACCGAGCAATTCAAAGCTGACAGGATTCACCCACGGAAAATCTGCAACAACATTCTGGTTTTGGCCAGCAGGTCTTTGCTTTCTTTTGGATGTAAGCAGGAAAATAAATGGGAATGCCATACACATCCTCCTCCAGAATATTCCCAGCAAACTGAAGGTGCTCCCCTAAGCAAGAGATTGCTATCTTCTCAGTTGAGGGTGTTAATTACAACAGAACCAAAGACAAGTCAAGTCATTACAATATACAAATGCAGCGCAATGAACTGCGCCTAGAATTGTCACTCTGTTATCAGAGGCACCTGTACAGTATCTTGCTGTTTATTTGGCAAGGCTACAAGTAATACTTCTAGGTTTTAACAAAGTAGAAAGAGAATTTGCATAGATTGTACATTCAGCTCAAGGAGATTTCTGGTACCTTTTTTTGTTGTTATCAGGTAAACGTGTTTGCAGACACAGTGAGGTAGCAGCTTTGATAGCACCCATGAGCAAAAGAAGGTAACCAAGGCAGAAGCAAAGAGCAGAGAGTGATCTACACACTACTGTTAGTGTACAGGAACAAAATCAACACGGTACCTGCAGTATCACATCAGAGGGTTAATCTCTGCCAACACCACACTGAACTGAAGACAACCTAATGCTACAGTGGCCCTCAGTAACACCAGCTGTAAGGTCAAGTCTCAATTTTAAATGCTCTCAGCCTGATTCTTCCTTCCCTTACTGTGATGGTGGTGGGGAAGGTTTTCAAAGGCCAATCATTTCTTCTACTCTACACCTTCAAAGGGAGTTACAAATCAGAGCACTTGCTCACTCTTGAAGAATCTACAGGAATTTCTATTATTTGTATTTTCCTACGGATTCTTCTTTGCTGCCCTTAACCCTAATTCACATTTGTCTGGCTCCTCTGTGCTCAGGAGCTCTGCAGCTGGTATTCCTGCTCTCCACAACTCTCACTGGGCCCCTCAAAGGGCACTGTCCTGTCTCCCAACACTGCATCACTCCTGCCTGCTCTGTGGGCAGTGGCCCTGGAGCTGTCTCAGCAGAAGCCTGAGGGTTGGTCTGGAAACACTTTTTACATGATATTTTCAATTGCCATTTAATATGCATTTAATGTACTTTCCTACGAATCCTTAAGACTATCTTGGAGGCCTTGGATGGGTGAAATAGAAGTACATATGGACCTTTATCTTTTTACAACCGGCTGAAGCAAAGGCTGGTGGGAACTGTCACTAGCCACTTTCCACCAGGTCAGTCTTTGCTGCTGAAATAACCAAACCTACTATTTATTACCTATATTAAATACCCATGCCTGAAAATCAGGAAAAGATAATTGCTATCACTTTTACCAACTCCTTCATGTGTGTTAGTACTGAGCTGACTGAAGGTTGCTCTGAAAAGCAAACTTTGCTGATTTGCAGCTAAGGTTTTTGAAGAGGCCTAAGGCATTTGGCTCACACAAGTACAGAACTTGCTGCTCAACGAAAAGCAGTGGAGTTGGCCAAGTTTTCCTGTGGCCAGCTCCTGAAGCTTTGGAATCTGGGAAGACAATGAGGAGGGTGTGACAGCCTGCGGCAAGCTGGCAGCTCTCTGATAGCCGTGATGAAAGAGAACTGCAGAAATCAACAGAAAGTCGCTCCTCATTGCCTGGCCACAAGAAAAATATGGATCCCGCTTTCTTTTTATCTGGGAAGTCAAAGCTGAGATCTCACAGTATCAGCTTTTCTCAGCCTTGCCGTGCAGAAGGTGCCCACTTCATTCACAGGTTTTTTTGCAGCACAACTGTGTCAAACTTTTGCAAAGTTTCCCCATCTTCTTTGCCCTTCCTCTCTCCCTTTGGTCAGGTTTAGAATATCACAGTTCTCATTCACTGACTTCACTACTCTGTTCACGATCATCATAGCTAAGAGTGATGGAGACTTCATTAGTATTGCAATCCGTGCTGTAGGAGATGAGATGGACAGGAGGTGAACACAAATGAGTTGGTCCTTTTGAAGGTGCTGCAGGATCATTGTTAATATGCCGTTAAACAGCTGTACATGCATTGTGCACTGGAGCCAATACCTAGGAAAGTCAATTTGTAACACATGAGTGCATATTCCTGTATCTCCAGGCTTAGCAGTAACGAATACTTTCTTGTATAACACTTGCTATCATGAAGGAATTGTTAAAATTCTCTGCTTGCCGAGAGCACAACAAAAAGAAGACATAATTTAAATTCTAAAAACCCCCTTGAATATCAGAAAATGAAAATACAAATATTCCTGCTCAATGTCCAAATGTCATCAAAGAAAGATTGGACAAATCTGAAAATAAACTGTCATTTTAGCTATTTCTATTAGCCTCAAGGTTTAACATCATTATCATATAAACAGGTTTGCATAATGCTTAGACTGACTTTGGACACAATTCATTAAATCATGTATGCAGATGTTCTGCATTTCACCACATTCCCTTTCTGTGTGATGCTGATTGATCACAGAAGTGTTACATGGTTATAGTGCAGAATGGGCAGGGAATTCAAATGAGCAAAGCACTACACACAGAGGACAAATGTGTGCATATGGAACTACAACCCTCTCCCACAGAAAGGGATTTTGAGCAAAACTGATCAGCTGGAGTCCTGTTCAGCAGGGACCAGCCAGGGTGATTGGAAGGTAACACTTGCACGTTCAAATGAAGATGCCTAACTTGCTTGTTTTGTACAAACTGTGAGTCCCTGCTCTGAATTCTCCTTTTCACCAAATGTAAGATCTGTGAAGTTATTCTCTTCTAACAATATATAATATTCATCACAGGCTCCAAGTGCCTGCCATTTCAGAAACAGAAAAGCCACTAAGCATGACATCAGTCTTAGCAGCACTAGCTACCACAACATCAGCTTAGAGCAAGCTCTGATCCCTGATGCAAGGAATCTTGCTTTCCATGGTTTTTCTTCACAACTACAGTAACTCAGACACAGTGTCCTGTATATTACTTATGCATCTGTGTCTGTATATTAATAGCTATAGTAGAGGTTGTTTAGGTCCAAAACTTGGCACTGCCCCCAAAAGATGTTCCAAAACCGGCAGCTCAGCCTTTGATGGCCTCACACAGAGACAGTATTTACTCATAACATAGTGTCACACCTTTTGTTTATGTAGGACCGGTTCAGTTTTACATCACATGTTTAACAGCAGCACTGGGATTGCCAGCTTGCTACAGAACTTCTTTGCTGAGATGCTGTTTGTCTTTCAGAAAATAAACTAATATAAATCTTGTTGTGAGATACTTAAAACCTACCATAGAACATCAATAGACATGTCAGCAACAATTTGTTTTCTTTCCCTTTTTTGTACTAAAACAAAACAATTTGCACCTTACATTTTAAATGACAAAAGTGGCAGATTTTCTTCTAGCCGTAAAAGACGGGATTGCTGCCACCGTCTGCCTGGGCTAGTTAATAATGAAAACTTACCAATAAAGCACGCACTTACTTAAAAACATTGCTGCTTAAGTATCAAATTTAAAACCCAAGTTATCTGCATGCCTGCGTGTGGGCGCATCCTTCTACTGCTCATGTGCGAGACTGGACATTTTGCAACTACCCCAGCAGTTTTATTGAGAACGATTACTGACTGGGATCGTTAATGAATTTTATTGTGTGCCCTAAATACCATGTTCTTCATTAATTTGCAGGGCTTGATGCGTGCAGTTGCCATTGCATCAGTGTGACTAAAGCCCCGGATTTCACAGTGAGGATTGGAAGTCCCCAGAAAATCTGAACTTCATGAAGGAATGTTAGCTTAAAAACAAGCACTGTTAAAAAACCCTATTGAGTAAGTAATAATGCTGTGTTTCTACTCTATAAACATGTTGGCAATCCTGGTTTTACACATGCTTGCCTCTAGAGCTCGTTGAAAAGCTAGAACGTTACTGTGACTGAAATATTTCAACCAGCTCTCACTGCTACAGGCTTTCCTAAAACTATAGCTCTCGTGCCTGTCAAAATCAAGACAAAATAAAGGAAGGGAGGTGTGAGGGGAGGAAGGCCTTTTCTTAATAAAGGCAGCTTCAGTTAGTAAGATAACATAATCTTCAAGCTGCAAAAGCAGCACCTACTAATTAGTCATTGACTAAAACATAAATAATAAATACCTAAATTGTTCCTTCTATGCATCCATTTTTGTGCCAGATAAACACTTCAATGCTCTGCCTTAATGCCAGCACAGCTGACACCGCAATTTCAAGTCCAAAGCAAACTGCAAGTAGCTTTAAACCAATACGAGGGAGAAAGATACTACAGACTGCTGGAGTCTGTGTGTTATGGTCATCTTTGCAACTGTTGTTTAAAAGGGAATTCAACCTTTCTGTGAGATGTGATTACGGAATGATTTAAGGGTCTATTTCCCTCCTGATGTGGATGCTTAACTCTCATCAGCAGAAAGTCTGCCATACACACAGAAGGGTAAACAGATACCTTAATTACATCAACATGATTTTTTTCTTAAAACCCAAGAGCTTTTAATAGCCTTTTCGGGTTATGTTGTTCACAAGAGATTACCACAGCAACAACAACAAAGTGTATGTTTTATGCTAATGTAAAATGCATTAGTTGGAGATGAACCTACATTTAAAAAAGCTATTGGAATATAAATGATTTTTTTCCTACTGTAGAAAATGCTGCTTAAAATGACGCACAACATGCCTGCTTAAAACAGGATGCAGCCTGCTAGGAATTCTGAAGACAGGCAAGGGTACTTTGTTGACAGCATAAAGTAAATGCACTGAGAAACATGGCGTTGCTCTCCTTCCCTTTCAGCTCATGGCTTCAGTCAGGAACCCACATCCTGCACAGCCTTCCAGATGTTCTGCACAAGCCTAGAAGGACCCTTTGTCATGAACAGCCTTCCAGATCTGAGATCATGGGAGGGGATTAGTGTTAAGACTTACTAGACAATACTCAACCCGGGGAAGGAACATGTGGTAGTTTCACGTTCCAGTTCTACCATTTTACTGGTTCTGGGCAACTCCACTGCCCAGAAGAAAACTCAGCTCAGCTCACAGGCAGAATCAGCAAAGGGTGTGAGCAGACACATCACAGCCTACCCCAACCTACACAGACACACTGCAAGTCTGCAAAAATGCTCAGGTACTGGTGGCCTTAGAGAAAACCCTGCAGATCTGAAAGGGCTGAAATCCAAAATGCTTCTTCGTTCTTTAATCCTCCTAGTATGCAGAACCTGAACCTGCCTGCACGAGACACAGAAGACTAATACAGCAATACACTGGGTCCATTTAGAGTTTATCATGAAATTAATCTCAAAACTCTGTCATCTGACAGTTTCTGCTTTTGCTCATTTTCTCTAACTAGGATAACAGACACTAGCTGAGCCCAGAATGACTTTCTGTTATTAAATAAAAAAGAGTGAGGGTGTACCATAATTAATCCAGGCTCTCTGAGGTAATGCGGCCATACAGGCTCTAGCCTGCAGTAACCAACCTCCCCAGTGTAAGTAGAACAGGATTTTGCTGTGATTTATTCATGGTAGCAAAATAAGGAAAGCCTATGAAACAGCAGAGGTACAGACAAATTTATTCTTAAAAAACACTGTTAGCAGCTGCTCCTTCACTGCCTTCTCCATGGCATGGTGCGAGTTTGGAAACCCGCAGAGGCAGTGGGTGCAGCCAGGGCCCCAGGGGACCTGGAGGAGAAGAGGAGCTGCTCCCACTGCTGATGGAGAGGGCAGTGGCAAAGGCCTTGTCAGAACTTTTTTTTTCTTTTTAATGAATTATATTGCAGTAAGTAACAAAAATGTAAAATGTTCCCTTAGATTGCTGAAACGTGGTGCGAGAGTCACATACGAGCAAGGTTAAATTCCCTTTTAAAATCCTATGCCGGAGGGAGGACTGCGTACCAGATGCTACCTCAAGCGACCGTCAGGTTTGACGGGGCCAAGCTCAGATTTGGGGTCTGGGCTCAAGGAGCTCCAGGCTGTTTGAGCACAGCCCTGCATGACTGGGCATGCAGTGGGGCCAGTGCTGCAGATGTCCACGGCCGACCAGATGCTGCCCACCAGAGAGTCCACCCAGGCTTCCAGCCGAGCGCCCACAAGCCCCGCGTTCCTCTTGGCCTGGTCCACGTGGGCAGCATTGATGGGGATATTCAGGACAGGGTTCAAGCCCTGGAAGCTCTGCTCCATGTATGCGTTCTTTGGAGGCCCGCTGTGATACTTCATGGCTTCCTCTGGAAAAGCAGAAATAAACCCAAAAGTTAGTGCATTAAAAAACAAACCTCCAAGCCTTTGGGATCTAACGGTACAGCAAACAAAAAGGCAACAGTTAGTGGTGTGCTGTAGTCTATTTCCCCAGCATGGAGGACACCCTGCATCCTGAGGATGACAGGCTGTGCTCATCTCTTCAGCTTGTGCTCACCAATATGAGCTCCACTCTTGTGATGCTAACCCTGCAACACTGTGTTAGCACAGAGGCTGAAAGCAGCATTGTCCTTATTACCATCACATACAACCAGCGTGCCCAGAGCTGTTCTGCGCAGCAAGACAAGACAGCAGGCCCACCTCAAAGGCATCTCAGCTATAAGCCCCTGTCTGTATCTCAAGCCTGATCAATGTGCAGCTCTTCAGGATAAACCCATTTTGCATTCAGGAGAAACTAATTTTGCCTCTTTCATCACAGAACATGCCCAGGAGATAAAGTCTGTGCAGCTGAAGTCACCCCTGTGGACACCCAGGGAAGGCTGTGCTTTGAAATTAGGGAACAGTTCAAGGATGCTCAATGTGAGAAGGCTGCAGACCCTCATCAGACCTGCAAATGCTGTCATTGGTTTGTCTAGGAGCCACGATCTCAGCCTAGTTTTGATTCTAAGCTGAGGAACTTTGCCTTGCTGTGGAAAGTCACAACATTTGTTAGTCCAATCGGCCCCCAAAAACCAGGCGGTGCACAGGAAAGACACCACCATGACTCTGGACAGACCAGACCCATAATGAAGTATTTGTAGCCCCAGCATCATTCCTCAAAGTGCTCCAGTCTCGCAGGGGATGTATTCTGTCATGACAATTCCATTTCAAGCTCTTGTGCCAAATAATGGATCACAACCATTTCCTAATGACACTTTCCTTTGCATTGTGGTTGCTTTCCTTACAGTAACTCTTCAGCAAAATGAAGTACATTGCCCCATTAATGTAATACTGCAGTAAAAATCATTGCCAGGCTGTGATAACGCCTTCAAACAACTCGAATTGACACTGTGGGTCAGACTGCTCCTGTCTAAGGCTGGCTGACTTCTCCAGGTCTGTGAGTGTGCCAAGGGGCTGCTCATAAAATCAGTGTGGGACTGCATGCCTCTTGGGGGTAAATGTTCAACCATTTCTTTCTGTTCTGAGCTGACTTCCCCAGCATCCTTGCTCTGGCAGCACAGAGGACAGGTTCATCTCTGCCAACATACACACTGTCTAGAACACAAAAGGGGCCCATTCAGGGCGCTCCAGGCTAGGAAAGCCACCGCGCCCAGATAGCATTTAGGGGCCAGGAATTACATATTCACAGCTACAATTCCTTCCACATGTCCTTGCTGCTCACACTGCAGCCTGACACTGAGCCTCTTCTTCCACGCAGAGGTCAGCATCTCAAGCACTGGCAATATATCAGTACATTTATTTAGAAGGAAAGGGGACATTTAATTGAAGTTTTGCTGTTAAATTTGCGAAGTCTTTAATGTCAAATACTGTGCAAGTCCATTACTTCAAAACCCCAATTCAATTAGTTCAGCATATTGCCATCACCATTATGCATCACTTACTTAACTGTTCTACATTCCTCTAATCCCCTCTTTTTATTCTAAATGGTACATACCCACAATAACCTCTAGTCAAACTGAGTTTATTCCATGCACATGTGTCAGAAGTGTGCTCTGCCAGAGCACCGCAGTTTAAGAAACAGAACAAGTACACATGATTAAATTTCCTCCTTTGGAAGCAATTAAATATGGAAGATTGTTTGTCAACATATTAATTAAATAGGAACATTTGAAGTAAAAATCCCCAAACAAATAAGAGTTGGCATTGCTAGCAGGATCATCTGATTAAAACAGGCAATTCAGAGAGCTGCTGAATTACAGCCTCTTGTGCATGTGTTTAGTGCATAAAATGAGAGATCTTTTTCTAGACAAATAACAGGATGAAATGGGAGTTGTTCTTCTCTCTGGCTCAGCCTCACACATGTCCCATGCTTCAGGACTTGGTGGATTATCAGGATCAGAAGGAATGAAACCTACAGAAACTACCCAGTGCTTGGCAATGCAGCGGGAGATCATCATCTCTGAATCTGTGTTCCTTAAGATCAGTGGGCTGCTTTTGCGAAAGTTGATAACCTCAGCATCTTCATCCCATTCAAATTCCTCCCTCTTCTACTGCTGTAGTTGTGCCAGACACCCTGTGCTTCTCCCACCAACACACCACTGCTGTGTTCAGCACCACTAAGTGACCGCCGTGTTCTGTTCCAGACCTGGCTGTGCTGCAGAGGCCTGCAGCAGGTACAAGAGAGTGGAATGGGACTGAGAAGCATTTTTGAAAAGCCACACACAAATATCAGCAGATAGGAAAAGACGAGAGTGCTGAAGACAGTACTAAGGGGAACAAAATGCTGTGGCTTCCAGAGGTATCACTGCCCACATGCTTCTCCCATGTGATGAAACCCTGACAAGGTACTGCTAGGAGATTGTTTGGCCCACAACAGAATGAACACTCCAGGTTAGGTGTCTGTATGTCCTACAGAGAGCTGGGTAACAACAATATGAATGCCAAGCTACGTGTACTAATCGATTGGCAAAGGCGAGGATCCAATCCAGAACCCTCTCCTGAAGCCTTCAAGCCTTTGTTAAAAAGTTGTCAGGAGAAAGCAAGGGGGATGCAGTTTACCCAAGCCATGGCAGATGTGGGCTATTCCTCTTTGCATTAAAGGAAAAATGACAGAGATATAATTATGACAAACTTAATATATGTGTTTTCTTAAAAAAAAAGTTATTCTTGTTCCCCAGTTTTGTTTGCTTTTCACTCTGAGAGGGCACTTCATTTCGCAACTGACTTCTGCTATAACTTCTTCGAGCTATATACACAGCCTATAGTCAGCCACACATGCTGGGACATCAGCATTTCTGTGTGGGTTTGCTCTTCATCTTGCAGAAAAAAACAAATGAGTTTAGACAGAGAGTGGGCTAAGGAATGAAAAATGCGGTTATCTCAGTACACATGAAAGCACTAGACCTGTGGCTTTTTTAAAGCAGCACAGAATGTACAGCTCTATTTCCTTACTTGAATTGTGCTGAAACCCTCTGGCAAACAGGTAATTTTTTATTGACATTTTGTTTGTTTTCTCTTGCAGCAAACAAGACAGTGCTGCATTTGCTCATTGTGAAGCTAATCGACTCCTTGTCAACTGGATCTGAACTAAACTGCGAAGCAAATCCCCGTCTTCAGGGTTTTTCTTGGAATGACGATTCCAGGGCATGTCTACTCTGCTGCAGTCCTGCACTTGCCTGCTGCTATTGCTGCATGTATCAAGAACATGTCATGTTACCTCTGGTTAATTTAAAGAAATCACAGCAGTTCTGACACATGTTGCCACCCACTTTATAATCTGTATAGATGCAATTAGAATTGATTGAGCCACTGCAAACAACCAACAGCAAAACAAAGGTTTCCCAGTATATACTTAATTAAGATGATCTATAAATATGGATTAGGTTAAAAGGCCTTTAAGATGTGCGCATGCATCGTGGTATGTCTGCTGATGCTGACAAGCCTTTCAAAGAGGTGGCTGCAGTTAGAGGGCAGAGGGACTGGACCAGAAGCTGTTGGTTAAGGTCCCTGGCCTGCTGTGGAGCAGCAGTGATCAGAAGCCTCGTGCAGGACATGTGATCAAGCTAGGAACTGAACAGGAAAGGTCTCTCTTGAGGCAAAGAAGGGGGATGGTTTTCTTTACTGCCCTCCTTGTTTGAAGGAAGAAGGCTTTTATTCATTCATTTATTTACTTATTTATTTTCATTCCTGGGTTTAGTATCAGCTTGAGGATTAGGGCTTTTTCTACCCCAGAAGTGAATCTGCCCACTAGCCCACAGTAATCTATTCAGCTTTAATGAAACAGGTACTATACATTAAATGCATGACAACTCATTGTCATCACTCCAGCTGGGAGAGCATTGTGGAAACTGCCATGAATATAAACTCAAATCTAAAAATTAAATTGCTTTGGCTTTTTCTCTGCCCCTTTTAGTGCCCCTGGGAGACGTCTGTGATCAGACGTGGCATGGCTGCTTCATGTGGACTTTGTAGAGCACAAAAGGGTGGGAAATTGGGATGATGTTTTCTTAGGAATTAAAATCTACCTGGTATCTTGGAGTACAGTTGGTGAACTGCTGGCTAAATGCTCTGAATTATACCTGTTCTTTGGCTCTGCTTCTCCAGTCCCTACACAGGGGACCTGGACATCTGGCCTCAAGTCTCCAAACTGTGCTTAAATTCAGGCTGCCTAAAGCTGACAGCAAGAAACCTCCATTACTGTCTATTATCACTGCTAGTGATCTACTGATCTCACTGTTTTGTGTTCTCCACGTTACGCTCCCTCTCCACCTTGGCACACTTTAATCCTAGGGCATCCTACTGGTCCTCCCATGTCCTTACAGTAAGCACAGAGTACTTGGCTTTAACACACTCAGCCATATTGTGAGAAACTTAAAATCACCACTTAGAAGAAGAATAAGAGAATCTGGCTGTGCAGGATGTAGGGGGAGAGTGACGCTGGTGGAGCAAGTGAACCTGTGCCTCCAAATGATTTATCTCACAAATTCATTTAATTTGCCTTTTCTTTTTTTCTTTCTCCAACCAGGCAGACTTGAAGGCACTCTCAAGCCAGAGGGACTGCTGGAGGCAGAGCTGATCAGCGACACAACTCAAACCAGAGAAAAGACACAGATTTGGACGACTGGAGGGGGAAGAGGAGCAAGAAAGAATAAGTAACTTTAGATTATAGACTTTCCACTGAAATAGCTTTGGAAGCAGCGTTTACAGTGGAAATACCCCAAACCTCCCAGCCTACTCAGTAATTCCATGTAAGATCTGATCTTTTATAGATCCAGGTTTTGAAAAGGTCAATGAATCTCTGTTTTTAAAACAATTTACATTCTGTTAGTTACGCACATCTGGACACAGTACCAAAGAAACACCTGTTCTTGATTTCCCTTTATGGGGATTTGAGACCAAAATTAATACATATATGGAACAGAAAAATGAATAAACTGGCTGCATATTCTGGTTTCAATAAACTGATAAAACATCTTTGCTGGTAATTCTGAATGGTAATAATGAATTTTGAGAGTCATGATGCAGGAACAAACATGTTTTGCTTTGAGTATTCAAAAGACAGGCACGTGGCTCCCTTTGTGATGCAACTTTTCCTTGTTTTGCTGAAGTGATGTGTAGGTAAGTAATGATTTAGGAAATAGAGATTGTTGTCATGTCCATGCTCTCGAGATACAGGATTTTAGTGGCAGCTGCGCCACTGCCAGATTTGTGTAGATGCTTTTTAGAATGACACAAACAAATCACAAGACTGTGGGCACATTTTTATGTATATAGCCACATGGGCTCCAGTTTCTACATTTGGAGTCCATGAGACAGAGTGGGACGACTCATTATCACACAAATGACATGCAAAGTGGCCTGAAATGTATCAGGCTTCTGGAGTAGCAAATTACTTTTCAGGGTAATCTTTCTGACAAGAGCTATAGCTTTTTTTTCCTCCTCTTTTCTTATTGGAGGGGGGCTGTGGAGTGAGGGAGGATGGTTGGAAGAACAACATTTTAAAGAAATTCCTACTAAAACACGTTCCCCCTTCTGCTGACAGCTCCTGGCTAAGTCTGATGTATGGGGTTTTTTGCATTGTTAAAAGACAAGACAATAATACTATTCCTTCATTTTACAAGATTTTTGGCAGCTTTTGCATTGTTTACAACAGTAACAGAAACTGTTCTTTTAGAAGTTCTAATTCTTCTGTCACACTCTCACAATGCCTTTATTTGGCAGAGGAAAATATATTTAAATAATAAAGTGGTAACGAAATGACAAAAGCTGGAAATCAAAGCTGAAAGAAAATTGCCTGCACAGAGCACAGCAGCGTCACTGAGACAGAAAGCCTTCAAAAACCTGAACAACAAGAATTTGCATTGTAAATACAATTCTAATGACAGTGGAGTGTGTCACTATCTGCCCCTGTAATTAATTTTCTTCTTTACCTTCATCTGGAGATTATACATCACATCACCAGTAGCAAACCACTCCTGAGGCTTGTTCCTAGGTAGTACTGTTCCCAAGCTTTGTATTTCATTCCTGCAGTAGCTTCTAGTTACCATATGAATGAACAGGGCTCTTGAACAAAAAACATGAACCAGATCCTCTCCCAGTTTATCAATGGGCAATATGGAAAATCAGAGTTTAGAGCAGAGGGAGTTTTGCCTTACACCATAAAGTGTGGGCTCATGGTCAAGTCTGAGACACGCCTAACTGCCAATGGGCTCTCACGTTATACGGAAAGGCAGCAAGGTTGCTGGCTATATGCCACATTTTCCATCCAATTTATGCCTTAATTGTTAAATTACAAAAGAACATGGAATTCACTGATTTCCAGTCAGTAGCAGCTGTGTTTAGAAGTAGGCTGAAGTTTGAACTTTAAAAATGTATTCCTTCTACACATGGTGCTTCTTTACAATTTATCATTGCCTATTAGCTAATAACAGCAGCAGGCTGTTGGTGGTTTAGTTTCCGCTTAAGAAATGATGCCACCAAATGTCAGAAGAAGAAATCAGTAAGTTAGCTGTTCTGCTGAGAAATGTGTAGAATCAAGCCCCTGTTGAGCAAGATAAGGGCTGCATTAGTTATCAGCAGTTGTCTAGCGCTGTTTGCATTACAGAAGCAGCACGTTGTGCTGAAAGGTAAGTGCCTGACTCACTTTATTTGCCTCCTTGTCAGGAAGAAAAACTTCTGAAACCTTAATAGGATCATTCATGTATCGAGCAAATTTAAGATGTCTAAATTTATGAATATTAATACTGGACAGATGGAAGCACTCTAAGAAGAATAGTAAAGATATTCATAGCAACAAACTTGTTTTGATCTTACTGAATAAGAAAACAGGTGTGGCTACAAAGCGTTCTCTCTTGTCACAGCATCCTCAGCACTGGCTGAAGACCCAAGCGCTTGGCAGTGCCTGTGCCACTGTGTACTGGTGCTGGGAGCCTGCAGACATAAGCAGCCTGGGACTGACCTGGGTGGCTCATGGCCGCTGTGGCAGGGGAGGAAATTGTTGCTTTCTGAAAACCTGTCAGTGTGGGTCTGCTACAGGATCACAGTATCCATAGGTATTTCTGTAATACAGCTGCTTGGCATGTGCTGAATGGGCTTTGGCAGGTATCAGGCAACAGTGAATGCATGCACCTGATAATGTGTCAGGTGAGCTCTGGCCAAGGGTGATTTCTTCTAATTCAGCATTTTGTGTATTAATGCTTTTATCATTAAACACAGATTTTGTCAAGATAACAGTTTCAACATCTGTAACTCTTTATGAGCAAATGTGAATGAAAAGCAGCAGAGAAAGGTCCATTTTTCTATTTCTAAATGACGGCTTTACAATAGCTGTTAGATTATTGAGAGTCTGAAGTTCTCTAGATTTGGAACTGTGCATATTTAAAAGATAAAAATAGCCTTTTGTTCAAAGTGGCTGTGTTTTACAGACTGGATGCAGTCTGTGCCTTGTCTTGGTGCAACTATTTTTTCTGATTTAGTATCTATAAATTTCCTTTCTTTTCTCCTTTTCCAGTACAGTGCCACTTCATTTTTAACAGCCACACTTACAGCGAATACAGACAGAAGAACTGTATTGTTCATGTACCAAGTAAAACTTACCTTGCTTGATAGGTTGCTGGTTAGAGAAGGTGAGAGGAGTAACAAGGAATTTGGTTTCAGCTACCTGTACCCAGTGGTGTAGAATTTTTATCGTCCAGACACCGGGTCGCAGGGGCAAATTCAAAGGTGGTTTGTAGTGAGTAAATTCGGCACTGGATTCAATCAGAATATCATACGTTGCTGCAATTACATTAACGGGGTCCACCCAAATGACAGTAACGGTGACATTGGGGCCTTTTCCCCATTTCTGCATCCCAACTGGCTCATCTGTTGGGCCAAGGAGTCCTCCGAAATTCCGGAAAAGCCTCTCTTTGGCGTCCCATTCGGTGCCAATCTGAAATCAAAGACCACGTTGCTGGTAAGCAATCTTAAATAATCTCTGTAAGCATCTAGATGCTTAGGTCAAATAAGGGCTCTCAAGACACACAAATATCTCTTTAATGACATGAGTTACACGTACATATAAAGGCTGATGGCAACATGACATATGATCAAAATGTGTACACAAATTGTGAAACAGCCTTGATTGCAAGGCTTATGTTTTGGGGCCAAGTGTCCACTTTTGACTGGCATGAAGGTTTTGTTTATCTTAAGAGTGATATAACATGTTATAGCAGCTCTCCTTTTCCTCCACATGGAAGCAGTCAAACTAAAGACCAAGACTAGTGACAGAACACAGGCTGTGCACAGAAAAAATATAAGCCATCACATACCAGGTTATGAAAATGATATGTATTAGAGATGGACCCTGCAGTACAGACCTACACAGTTACTGCTAAGACCAAGGACAAGTGGACTTCAGGACAAGTCACATCAGGTCCTTTATTATGATGTATCCATAGCTGTGTCCTTGCACTCCCTGCCTGCCTGATGTGGGAAGTTATTTCTGGTAAACTTTTTACTGTCGTAATAGTGACACTGGTGTTTGTTTGTTCACTAACTAACAGTAAAGCAGCTGATTCACAATCCAGTGTAAATATTTAATGGACCTTTCTTTTTTCCTAGCAGCTTTCATATTTCAATGCTCTTTATCTGAATTTTAATGGTTCATCCATCACCCACGGGATGATACAAACCACAAGCTGTTGCCATTAACACTTGTGCACTACTGAAAATACACATTTCTGAACAGATAGCATAAAATGTAGTAACTGGCCTTCTTTGGCCAACTTAAAGACTTTTTACTATCCCAGAACTATATCTACCATGTCTTTATGAAGCTGACTGTTAATGGACCACTTCCATCAGTTCTCAAGAAGGCAACCCGGTGGACTGCAGCATTGAAGGCTGCATATTTGCTTTTGGAGGGAGCGCCCACCTTGCTTGTCCCATGAGGTCCTGTTCCCATAATCTCAAATCAAAAGTGGTCAATATCAAACACAACAAGATTTGAGGAACCCCATCTGAAGCAAAGAACGGGAGAACCCCTTGGATCCTTTTGGCAAGCAAACATTTGACATCATTCCTTGGAGAGACATACAGATGTTTTGGCCAGCCTGGTACCTCATAGCCCTCCAGGTCTTCTTTGGCCTTAATCTCCAAACAAACAGTGTAGATGACTTAACAGTTGATTTGTTCCCAATACAGAAACCATGGATTCTCTCAAGCAGTCTCCTGAGGCCTGTGCACACACAGACAGGATCCCCTCTTTCAGCATATGTGGATATTGAAGATTTCCCCAACACAGAGCTGTCCTTGTCCCTAATCTTCACCTTACACAGGCACGGTCAGAACCTGCTTTCCTAAGAGCATTACAAATAATCACAGCTTATTTGCTTCAGAGATTTTTCTTCTAGATTTCACCTCATTTCATGAGAGTAAGTGGTTCCAATATAATGCCAAAATTCCCCAAAATCCCTTAAACAGAACAATTGCCTGATGCGCATTACCCCTGATAACTGTACTGGAAACTGTCCAGTCCCCAGTGCCTTCTAAATAAATCATTGTGGCTGGCAGACAAATTACAGGAGGACTGCAAGCAAAAGGCTACAAGGCCAGTGGAATAAAACCTGACCAGCTTAAATCCATCTGTCATCAGATGAATTCTTTTTACTGGACTACGACACTGCAGAATATGATACAAAATAAGCCTTCCACTACTCTGCAATCAACACAGCAGAATCGCTGGTATTTCAGAGGTAGTTCACCTAGCACACCAGCTAATCAAACCAGACAATGTAGCTCAGATATCAGACCCAAGCATCGAGTGCCTGGAGGAGCTGTCAGGGTGTACCCTCCTGACAAGACTGACTGAGTAAGTTCAGAAATAAGCTGAGAAAGAAAATTTCCTGACCAGATCTTATTATCTACTCCACCAACCCTCACTGAGTGCAGCCATGTTAGACCTACCAGAGCTCAAGGGACCTGGAAATAATAAAGCCACAACCGGTGAAACAAACATACACCCTCCTGAGCAAAGGAAAGCCTGTAAGGAAGCACTTTCCACCACATTCAATATTTCTTACTTAAGAAGTCATTGAAGAAAGCTTACTTCAGCCTCAGAATTAAACATTCATCCCTGGCATCTCACTGTTTCTCTCTCTTTAGTCTCTCATCCCTGGCAAAATAAATCAGAAAATTAAAATCCCCATGCTCCCACCGCCAGCTGATATTGCTCAATACCAGCCTGCACAAAAGATGTTGAGATGTGTTCACATGAGCAAAGGTTTATTAGAGTGCTCTGTAGAAAAGCAAAGGTTGTTTTGGGGGAAAGCTTGTATAGAATTGTTGGCTGATCGTTAAGCTTTGTGGAGGCATGTTATTCCCTAATGTAAACCAGAAGTTACAGTCAAAGGGCAGGAGACGAGGGGAAGACAATTCTCATGCTGGTGGCAATCGATTCCCATGAGAACCTGTCACAACACCACTGTCAGGGTGTGCAGGTCCATTGAAACAGCAGCACAAAACCAAGGAGAAAATACTGCCCCAGAGTAGGCCCTTGGCGTTGCAAAGGCAAAGCACCCAACACCCTGCACCACTCTGCATACCCAGAACACAGCTCTGCCCCAGACAAGGTGCTGACCCTGCCTGGGGATGTGCACCAGAGGCAACTTTGGGAAGGCACAGGCAGGGAGCTGCACACATCTATTTACAACATCTGCCCTTTTTGTCTAGTTTCCAGCTGGGGACCCACTTTCCCATGGTGCACAGCTTACAGGATGAGCTGGGTTTAGAAGCACAGTATTTTAAAGAGAATTTTACCTAAAGCACTAGTTAGAGGTTTATACTTCTGCCCTTGAACTCCACACAGCTGAGCTCCCTGTACCGAGATGTCTGATTTTACAGGCCAGGAGATACTATGGTCCTACAGTATTTTCCATAGCCTTGTAAAACATCGTAAGTAGGCTTTCACTTTCAAATAGAATACACAAAGCATGGGATGTAATCAAGCAGTAATGAATATCTGATAAATTATGAAGGGATGTGGCTCAGAAACTGACATTTTCCACATCATTATTTTAATCACCATTATTTTGGGCTTTGAGAACAGGCACTGTGCCCAGGATACGTTTGGAAAGCTGGAACTCTGTCATTGGCTAAAAACTTCTGTTTCTATCTCTGTTCAGTCCCAAGATAAAATTTTCCCAAGATAAATTATGCCTTGATTATGGGTTTGTGTCTCATTGCTCACCACAAACAGGACCATTAGGTTCACACAATGCACACTAATTGCCTGCCACCTAGTTTATTTTATTCTCTGTGATGAATCACAAGTCTTAACAAGACCAGAAATGAACTTAGCGTTCAGCTGATATATGGTGAGCTGAGACTTTTAGTACTGTACTAATTTCTGCTCTCCACGTGCAAGTTGCATGAACCCAGTCTGGTAGGATACATACTGTGTGCATTGTGCACGAGCCAATTTTAGGAGGTGTGGGAGTTTCATGCTTGGAAATCATCTCCCTTGGATCCCCTGTAAGTTTGTTTTCTTTCACACAGTGCAGGAGCTGTGTGCCAGTGTCAGGCTATCATTGGCCCCACTAGCTGTCAGGTAACCCAGTCGGCTGAGTTTTTTTTCCCACTTGTCTTTACATGGTGTATGGTGAAACCTGCTACTCAGGAAATGAAGTCTGAGAAGCAAAGCAAGAGAGCAGAGGGCAGGAAGGCCTGATTGGAGAGATCTTGTCATCTCCGCTACAGTGTTGTGCATCAGGGTCATAAATACACCCAGGAGCACATTCAATGCAGCACATTTGTGCTCTTCATGCTGGCCCTGTTGGTGTGAGCTGGGAGAGGGAAGAAAGCTCCCAGCTACAAGGGCCCCATTCAGCTTTAAATTTCTGCCAGATCATGGGGTGAAAGTCATTAAAGAACCAGCAGCTGAATGTTCAGTAAGCACGAATCTTAGTTTTCTTTATCGGTGTTTAACCTGTGAACATGGGTGCCCTCATCTTAGCTGAACTGCCAAGTTTCCTTTACAATTCCTGGTCTTCGACACAACAGTGGCATTTCAATAAGCAATAGCAGATCAGAGGCTTTCCAGCCACACTGAAGCTGAAGAAGTTAATGCTGGGTTTATACCAGGGTAACTGAGAATATACCTTGCACAGAGGCAGAGATACCTACAGGCCAGGGGAATGCAGAAAGTAAAATAATCAATTAAGAAATGGTTAAATGATTTACTTTGTACCTTCTGGTCTTTTAAAATATGAATAATCTATGAAAGGAGAGGATAAATAAGAGTTCAGGTGAGAGAAAATTATGAAAACAAAACTCTTTTTTGTGCTTCAAGTAGAAGAAAATGTTTCCTCAGCCTGAAAAAAGCTCACCAATGATTAAATCCTTCCCATGCTTTGACTCACACAGCTTCACTGCAGCAGCAGCTCCTGCAGGGCTGCTTACAGACCAGCCGTGGTCTATGAGGCTGTGAAGAGCAGCCCATTAGTCCCGCAGGATCTGGGGATCCTCCCTGCAGGGTGACACACTCCACAGCGCTGTGGGCACAGTGCAGCCAACAGGCACCGACATGACACCATTCTCCTGCCAGGGGAGGCTGACACCGGGCACTGCTGCTCCAGGGCATCTGTCCATGAGGCTCATGTTTACTGTAGGACTAGTTTTTGTCTGGGGGAAAAAGGTGCACTGGGGCCAGGGGACCTGGCAAGTGGCCAGTGAATAAAATCCTGGTCCCTGGTTTGTTTCCTCCCTATGAAACTCAGTGTTAATTCAGACACATTCTTTTTAAGTATTTTTGTTTGAGTTCTAGAATACTGGGCTCAATATATTTCTTTTAATCACACAATTAGCAAAAAATCCTTCTT
The DNA here is from genome assembly GCA_009867235.2 of Psittacus erithacus. Classification (NCBI taxonomy): domain Eukaryota; kingdom Metazoa; phylum Chordata; class Aves; order Psittaciformes; family Psittacidae; genus Psittacus; species Psittacus erithacus. The sequence goes on along the minus strand of WYDI02005365.1, from coordinate 38,091 downwards.
CCTGCTGCCAGGCTGATTGCTTTCAAAGGAAGGACCCAGAACAGGCATTGGAATGAAAGTGAGATTAAAAGTACCAAATAAACAGCAGCAATACTCCTACAAATCACAAGAATTAAAGCTTGTATGACCATTTATCACTGCATGAAATGGCAAGCCTACCATCAGACACATTGATAAATGAAACACACTTTCCATTCATCTCTTTAATGGCATATTAGTGTCATGGATTTGCCACGCACACCAAAACACTGAATCCTACCTAGGCATTTCTTAATTGCCCAAGAAGATGGTAATTTATGGACTTAGCCATAATGACTGGAACACATTTGTTCAATCAATTTTATACCTTAATTGAAATTTGTGGCTTAACAAGAAAAATCATGAAATTAACTGCTCGGACAGTTATATCCTTAAACCAGAACACAGATGTTGGGTTCCATTAGCGGTCAACTTTCCTGATACATTTGAGGGTACATTTTTTATACTCTATGTCAGATCCTGAGACAAATTCCCAGAATAAATAACAGGATTTGTGGGAAACCTCAGCCACTGCTGTGATAATGTTCTCTTTCGTGTTACAACATCAGTATTCAGCTCACATGTTGCAGCAGTGCCTATCACTAATTTTATAAGGGTTTTTTCAGTATACTCCAGAGGAACGCTTCCCACATCCCCGTTCACACCTGGAACTGCAGAAACACAGTGTTTTATCCCAGGTATCTCTCACAGCACTCACAACAATCACAGTCACAACATTTTTAAGTTACTGAGTGCCTTTTACAACATCAAATGGCTTCAGTTTGTTCTTGAAACAAGAGGGAGTAAGGAAACTCACTAACACAGTAACATAAAAAGTGAACATTGACCACAGATAAGAACCAGCAACACTATTTCCTTCAATGAAGATGTGCATTATGCTAGAGAGCCATTCTCACCTAAAAATGACATGGAAATACAGTTTCCAAAGGCTGCTGAAGTAGTACGCAACTCGTCCTGAGGCTGCTGACATCGTGCATGCATGGATACAAATACTCACCTCTGAGAACTGCAGCCTTCCAAAATCACTTGGTGGACTTGCAACCTTAAAGACTTTCTTGGGCATCACCCATGTTTCCAAAGTCTCTAGTTTGCTGACGGCCAGGTTGGTTGCGTGGTGTCTGATTAGGAAGCCTTGGAAACGGTCAGCAAGGAAGTAAAGGTGGACGGAAACTGGATGGCCCATGGGGTAGTATCTGTAAAACAGCACACGCATATGCTCATCAGTTACACAAAAGAGACATGAAATCTCTATTTACTTGGGGCTAATGGCTTAAGAAGCATTTATTTCAGCTAGAAAATTCACCACTGTACATTAAGAGATTTCAAATGTGTTCATGACACATTATCAAATAATCCTAGGCTGTTCTGATTACCCTGAAACATACAAAAATGTTACTAAGAATACATGCTCATTTAGAACATATTCACAGCTCTAAGCTCATTAGGAGATACATCTGTGTGCCAGAAAACCCCCCCTCCTTACTAGTTCTTCTGGGTAAAAAAGTGCCACCCAGAGATACACCCTGTTGGGCTGCAGCACTGTTTGCTGGGATAAATGATACTCAGGAAACGTGGCTATTGCTCCAAATCAGCTGCCCTTTCAATTTTATCCCTTTTTGGTTTTTTTTGCCTTCAGCAGGATTTGTCCCTCCAGAGGCCTGGCCACGGCAGGGCCCCTCGCTTGCTGCGGGACAGCAGCAGTCTGGGGACAGCAGAGGGTGCTGTGCGGCCGGGCATGGCCAGCTCATGTCCCGCTCCATTCCCTGTGCATAGATCAGGTCCCCAGCAGATATTCCCTGCATACAGATCTGATTCCCAACTGTTTCTCCAAGAGCGGTGCAGAAAAGACACCAGGATACGGTCCCCATTTTACATCCCCTTTATTTTAGGAAATAAACTTCACATTCCTTAAAGGCTTTAAGTTGCTTTTCCTGCGGATTTTAATCCTCATCATTAAAATAAACTGAAAAAAGGTCAAACAAACAGGAAAAACCTCTCATCGGGAGGTTTGTAAGCCTTCAGTTACAGTTCGGATTTAAAGACACTGTAGTTGTAGTTTCAAACAATTAACCTTTATGGTCAATAGTCTGCTGCAGTCCCAGAAACATCTCAATGATGTTTGTTAATATATGGATGCATAAGTAATTAAAAATGCTATTCAGAGCTCCAAAATTAAATATTTTCCTATTTTACAGCACTGGCATTAACTGTGAAACAAGTGTAAGTGTGTTTGCAACACATCTAAAACCAGCCACTATGACACCTTCCCAGTCCAGCCAGCTAAGACTGACTCCTCATGACAGTTACCACATCTCAAGACATGGGCACTAAGAGGAGCTCACCAAGAAGGACTTTCCAATACATGAAACAAGCAACACCCTGAAGGACATCTTGAGCTTGAGAAATAAACACAAGACAGGATAACAAACAGGGGCAGCAGTGATGGACTGAGCAAATACACAGCAAAGCTCTGCAGCCAGTACCAGCAACAATCCGACTTCTGTTCTGAGGACTGAGACCTCCTGTTTTATATCTGTGCAGCAGCAAATATTTACAACATCCTTGACACAGACTGAGTAAATTGTCTCTTGGCAGCAGTGAGTAAAAATGTCTAGAGATGGAAGAAATGGATTAAATCTCAATCACACATTAAGGCGGCTTCCACTGATGATGCTGATAAGCAATCTAATTTGGTACCAGAGCAGACTGCAGGGGGCACGGCTTTCTGAGGCCTTGTTACAAAAGTGTGCAAGGCAGCTTCCCTTCCAACAGCCTCCTGGGCTGCTGCGGGAGGCAGCATCGGATTGACTCCAAATGTGATCTGAAGCCATAGAGGCTTTCCTCACAGTGCCTGCAGCAGTGTGAAATGAGCTGGGATGGTGGCTGCACTATCAGCTAACTTCATGCTGCTTTTAGCACTAACAGCAAAGGGATTACTATCAAGGTGCTCAGCCCAAATATCTCCCTGCCATTACTGTGTTAGACATATGCAAGAGCATGAGAGGGAAAGAGGGAGTGTATATATGCACACACCTAGAAAGACAACATAGTATGAAGAGAGAGGTGAATCAAACCTGAGGATTATTTGTCTTTCAGTGATTTAAATTGGATGCTAACTCACAGTGTTTTGAGGGGGCTCAGGTAGGTATGAAAATGAACCCTCCACTCACTATCACTGTTTGCAGTTCCTCCCTGCACTGTTTCATGAGGCTCCAGCCTACTGTGAAGGAGCCATACTTTATCCTGGAGACAGCTGCAATCAGCAGTGGGTGACATGGCTTCCCTATCTATAATCTGGGCAAGCTTGAAAAGCACCTTGACTTCCTGTGCAATGAAAACCTCCCCAGAAATGGCACTGATTATTGATATAAATCATCATCAGAACACTGGCAAAAGGAATAAGCACAAAAGTAATTGGCAAACTATTTCAGTCCTGGTTATACATAGCTCCCACCATCCTCTCTGATGGCTTCACTCAGCAGGACAAATGACCCAGGACTTCTTTAGGTTTGCCCTTATTTCATGTAAGGAAGTCATGCTACTAGTGATTATTTCTATCTAATTGTTATTGATCTTTCATTGCTTTGCACTGGCAACCTTTACTGGCAAAGGTGTAAGAGGAATCTGGATCACTTATTGCCACGTCTTTCTAAATGGGAATTGCTCAGCACTTCCATGACTAAGTAGGAAGGTCAAGGTGCATTCAGTTCCCTCTCAAGCACACAACAGGGGTGAAGTCCATCCGTCAAACCACAAGGAGTGTGTTCAGTATTTGCTGACTCAGACTGTGTGTGTCTTCGATTAGGATAAAAAAGGCAGGGTCCAAAAATACATTCTGAATCAGGAATTAATAGACTGTAAAGTAAGATGGCAAAAGATGAACCCTCTCTGCTTTGAATGTAAACAGCTTCAGACATCATTGCAGGCAGCAAACATCTACCGTGAGAAGAGACTGTGTGAGTCTAACTCCAGAAACATTTCCTTCAAATCCCTTTTAGACTAAATCCTTCTTTGCTAGGCTTATAGGTGAAAAAGAAATCTAGAATATAGGGGAAGTTCTCTTTAAAGAATAAAGACCTTTATTTGCTATATCTATATTTATCCATACAAGCATTTTATCTACTTGACGCTAATGGATCCCACCAGTTGCAACGCTTTTGGCACAGACAGCTGTACCAAGCAGGCAAACTGAGCTCAAGCAAGTAGTTCTCTGTACTCCTTGTATATACCCAGGGAAACAAACAAGCAAGGACCATTAACCTGCCTGTGCTCAGAGTAATTCTGAAATCTTGTCCTCTGCTTTTGGTAAGCATAATAGAGGTGAATATGACCTCTGCTGCAATCACACAGAGGGTTTTAGGAGCTGCAGGTGTAATACACTTGCTAAAATTAATCAAGAGAAGGCAGTAGTGGGGGTAGCATCGCCCAACTGGATCCCGTCAGTCTCCATCAGGCTGGAGAGGAGCTCCTTTAAAGTGCAGCAAACAGGTCACCAATGCTCATTTATAGGCATAAATACTCCTTATAAGCACTGCATTGGCAGCTGCCTGGCCCGGTCTGTGACTGCACGCTCCAGCCAGCAGCTGAACCTCTGTCAGTGCTCAGTGGTCCCGGCTGTGTCCCCTGAAACACCCCAAAACAGACAGGCTCAGACTCACCGGCAGCTGTTGTCTCCAGCAGCATGGAACGAGGTCTCGGCCCTTCGTAGGCCCAGGCGGGAGAATGCATGGTACATGGTAAGGGCAACATCGGTGAGGGTGTGCACGCCGTCGGGCTCATCATACATATTCTCCCAGTAGGACCGCAGGCCGGGCGTGCCGGATGGGTAGTTGCCATACAAGTAGTAGTCCAGCTGGCCGATTATCTCCTGGTTCACCACAGCTTCAAACTTGCGAGCAAAGAAAGTTGGCCTGGCAGTCTGCTGTGGTGAGATGGAAGCAAAAAGGAAGGAAAAGTGAGTTCCCACTTTCAGCCATGACACTCTGTCCTAAGCAATGGATTGGAGTTGAGGACACGAACTGGTTCTCCCTGTGGTCAAAGGTGACTTAAAAGGTCACCTTTGTGACCATTTGCCCTTGAGAGTGTCCTTTAAGAGTCACATAAAAGCTACGTAATTACTCAGCAAAAATACAGGCAAGCCAATCCCTTTGTACCACCAGCCACCACCCGCTGCCTTGCTCTGGAAGGCTCTCCATGCGCCAGAGAGGTGGGGAACACTCTCTGAACTATGACATTAGTCTGGAGATGGCACAGCAATGGCATATGTTGTTAGTAGTCAGACAGGGAGCAAAGTCCTGTAGCACTGGGGCTCAGAAGAGGCAGAGCAGCATTTCATTTGTATGGATTTGCTGCTCTGAGGTGCTAAGAGGACTCCGGGAGAAGTGACATCTGTGGCAGACGTTTCTCAGCTTCTGACTGGTCCCATGTAGAATCCTTGACTGGTTTGGCTTGGAAGGGACCTCAAAGATCACCTAGTTCCAACCCCCTGCCATGGGCAGAGACACCAGTATCGATTTTTTGCTTTGCACTTGACACAATCTTGGGTACAGTACTGGTTTGGTTGCTACTCAACTACCATTAGCTTTTAAAAAGCCTGTGCTTTCCCTGGCTCATATTTGAGCATGGGTTCTGAGATCTGAGGAGCTCGAAAGTGTCCCAGATGGTTGAAAACTTCTTTAGAGGATGCTGACTTTTACTCTGAGATGGAGCATGCTCTCGGATCTCCTCCTCTGCAGCTTGCTTTGTGCCTGTGTGGGAACCGCGAGCGAGCCGTCTGGTGCCACACGTCTGTCTGAGGGGCTCTCTCATCAGGCAAGTGTCAGAAGTTGCCATCACGTCTATTCTAATTTGGAACTTTCCCTGGCAGCTCAGTTTACCTGATTGTTTCCTGAAATGTCACCGTGGGTTGCTTTCCCAGCCTGAAGCAGGTCAGCCTCTGCACCCTGGCAGCAGTTCCTGAAGACTTGCCATTTATTCTGTGCTGGAGACTTTGCTGGGATTGGTGCTTGGGGCAGCAGAGCCTCTCTTAGCTAATGTCTGATTTGCTCTTTCTGTGAGTGCCCGTGTCACTGACTTCAACCGTGCCTGGTAGGCAGCACATTACAATAAAGAATAGATCTCTGTTTTGGAGCAGTCATCATTTTTGTGCTGTCGGGTAACACATTCCCCGGCCCACACAAAGCCTGAACAAACATGCTTTATGCAGGGAACCCTGAGGAACTGCATGGATGGAATTGCAAATCTGGTGCCCTTGAAACAAGCAGTTGTTCATTCATATTAGGAGACACACAGGCCAGATACAGTCTTGAGACCGACTGCACCCTTGAGGCCAAGGATTTGCTCTCATGTCTGCCTTGAGAAAGCTGTATCACAAAGGAACCAATTAAACTTTTTAAGGCAGTCTTGCCAAGCCTGGGTGATCAAAACCTCATGACTCTGGCCCCCAAAACCATGAGATAAATGTAATCATGTTGATGAATATGATAACAAAACTCAATTTGCCTTGTACTGTGTAAGCCTCTAGCAGGTACTCCAGCCAACTGCTAAGCTTACTTCCAAAGATGAAAACATTGCTTAACAACAAAAGCCAGGAGCTTCATGAAATCATGAAACCATCTGAGCTGCAACTTCGGAAAAAACCCTTTGCAGTACATTCACAAAGAGTTACCAAGTAATACTGGCACAGTGAGAGATGTGTCAAGCTTCCCTCCTTTCTAGCAGAGTAGATCTACCAATGTCAAGTTGTTCAAAGAGCTGCTTTGTGACCCTGCCATGCAGCAGTACATCTCAAAGGCCCAAACACAGGAGAACCAATCCTTTATTCTCCTGAAATTAAGAGCAGAGCTTCCTCACACCTCTTCTTCCTCCACCTTGCCTGACTATGTGAAAGCTTCCTTTGCCACTCCTTACTGATGGCTCTCCACACCCCAGCAGAGAAGGAAGAACTTCTTTGAAGGTATCAGAGAAAAGCTGGTTCAGTTACCTGGAATCGGTGGAAGTCTGCTGGTTTGAAGTCATTCGGTGAACAGCCACACCAGTCAACAATGTGCTTGTACTGACACTTGCAACCGAGTTTACGGTTCCAGTTCGTGATGCGCAGGTTGTTGTCCACCATGGTGTCACAGTATGGACTGTTCTCCAGGACGGTGTGAAAGAAGGACTGCAAGGAAGTCAGAGCAGGTAAGTCCATTCAGCTCCTCAGACTTCCATTTTCTCTTTCACTTCACCCCATGGACCTGAGCTTAATGAAGGTGACTTACTTTCTTTCAAAGTGACATAATCAACAAGCTCTATCATTCTGCTATGTATGAAAAGCTCTCTACATGTACGCACTCCATACGGCATGAAAAAATCACAACATGCTACAGACCCAGCTAACTGTAATAACAGACAGCTAAGACCTTGCACAATAACCTGGCACAGAATAATTGCATTCCTGCAACGACCAGCTTTGGGCATTGGAGTCCAAAGGACTTCAGGAAAGGCACCAGAGCCAGCAATTATTTTGGTTTTATTTCAGCTGTATGAGCAATTCTAAGAAATTCTCATTATTTCTCCTCTGTAAGTTACACTCTGGTCTAGCAGATTTAGAAATGTTTTTCTGAGCAATGTGTTAATGATGTATCTCAAGTTGATTCCAAAGACAATTCTCAAACCTCCCCCATCACCACAGTTACTATGAAAAAATACGGTTTCAGACAGCTCTTCTGTGGTGTCTGTATCTCCAGCACTCTGAAATGCATTGCTATTTGAATGGCCTTGTTCTGAAATACACAGTTCACCCCAGGCACCAGAATGACACTGCCTCCTGCAATTACATCTGAAATCATAAGTCTTTATATGCTGACTCAAGGCAGCAAGGAATTCCTATTGGGCTACCCTAATTATATTATCATAATATCAGCTATTACATAAATCATGTGTAATGGGGACTGATATAGTAGGTTAACAGGTCAGTGAAGGCAGGGTGAGTTTAAGAAACCAGTTATGCATCTTGCAAAGGAAACCTTCTAGGAAGAAGCTGTGGAATACAACCAGATTTAGACCTGTGAGAGATGATTTTTGAAGCAGTGACTTCTCTTTAAAATCAGCAATAGTAAGACCTATAAATAGCCAGCATAACATTAGCATGGCTGGCCCCCAAATAATCCCCCTACCCTTTTTAATGTTAAATGACAGCCCAGTGAATATGGATTTTATGCTTGAACTGTTTGGTTAAACCCATAAAGGCATCCATTCTCATTCAAGCGAGAGAAAAAAAAATCCCTACCCAATTATCCATTGCCCTGTGTCCTTTTATAACGATACAGAAATTTCTCCTAGATAATGGATGAAAAGGTTATCAGAGTTGAGAGAAAAGGTGATCTTTAACAGAAATGGGATTAAAGCAAGATTATTCAACATGTGTGCGGAATAATAAACCCCTATCAAAAGATGACAATCCCTGTGCTCCACTGCAAGCTAATGAGCCTGGATTTGCACGATCAGTCTCATCAATCCTTCAGAATGTTCAGAGGCCACTCATGAGGCAAGTTACCATTTTAAAGACAGCCATGAGGTTCTCCTTGGGATGGCTGCACGCTACATACCCTGGGAGCAGAGTCTGACAAAGCAGGGGAGCAATGTACCTGCTGAAGTAGGTGTAGCACAGCTTAACAACCTGCCAGGCTTTGTGCTCGACTTGGAGATAATGCACATCTCCTTGACGCACTGCTGCACTGTAGATGAGAACTCACCCTGGTATGCATTCCCCTTATGCATCAGTTGTAGCCAGAGCGATTCCCGAGTGATCTAAATGATATGTGACTATGCCTTCTAGCTGAGTTTTAAACAGAACAATAAACCTTTGTTTGTAGGGGTTTTATTTTTAAAGAAAAGGGCTGGATAATAGCTAGGAAAGCTACTTATGAAGACAATCCACCATCCCTAATAGCTTTCAAAGGCTTTATGGAGGAGCAATTTGCAAGCAAAGGGCAGCTGGATTTTTGATTGTTCAGTAACAGATTAATGTGCTTGAAAGTATAAAACAAAGCCACTCCTGGCAAAAAAAGTCATAAACAAAACAAAGCAACTGAAAACCTGCAAAAACTGTTTTAACACCAAAGGACTTACTTGTCATGGAAGTAAAATTCTCATTATCCACCAAAGTCGGGGGAAAGCCCCTCTCACTTTAATGATCTTTGGGCCAAGCGCAAACGCTGCAGTCTTGAAAACAGAGAGGGATCGTACTGAATTCACCTACCTCAGCAGGAAGCAATGTGTAAGAGTAAAACCTCTTCATCTTTGTGACGAGATCATCACTAGAGAAAGTAACGTACTCCACAAACTTCCTGTTCAGGAGAAACCAATCTGACCCTCCATCAACTGCAATTCCTTCTGGGATCCTCCGGTCCCCCAGGCGCCACATGTGGGTATCACATTCCAGGAAAAGCCGATCCAGTCCTTGCTTCCTGATAAATCTGAGGGATAAAAAAGCAGTCATTAAAAGTTAATTTGCATTTCGTTATCACCACTAATTCTTAGAAATAAAGAAGCTACTTTCTCAAATGAAAAAGGATAAAAAGGTCACTCATATTTCTTTTCTACTCAGAGGTTTAATAAATGATTGATCAGTTATATGTTCAAGGATCAACAGATTGCTTTTCAACATCATCTACACCTTCTGCTGTCCTAAAGACAGAACCGTGCAAGTTATAGAGCTGTATGGCATGAAACCCCATAATGTTCATTAACTCTTAACAAACTGCTGCAGAACCACCATAAGATGAACAGGAGCTGAACACACCCTGGGTTAGAAGCTTCTGCCTCTGAGTAAATGCACAGGTTTTGAAAATCAGCCAATTGTACATACAGGCAAAATGACCAAGTTTTCTCCTATGCTATTATTACTTGAATTTTTCTATTGAGGTATAGTTAATTAGGAAGAAATTCAATTGCATTGCTTTTTGCTGCAGAATGAGTATGTCTCCTCCGTTTTCAAGTCTATGGGAACAATGTTTTGTTATTGCTCAACTATGAATAAGTGGAGCAACTGCCGCACTGTAAAGTTATGGAAATGGATCATCCAAGACCAATAAGGAAAAAAAAGAAGAGTTGGAAAATCAATTTATGTTTGAAAACACTTTGTACTGGATGCCCACACGTTTTGAGACTATCTGATCCAGGTTTCTATTTGTGATTCCATTTTTAGAATTGTTTCCCAGAAAGGGAAGAGGGGCAGCCATGAATTAGCACACGCCTTTGCAAGGGGGGCTGAGAACTGTTATTAACAGGGAGTTGGTGTGCTGGACACATCCCACATGTCCTGAGCAATAATAAATGCTAGCTGATCAGACCATTATAGTTAACTAACATCCACAAGAGCACAGATCTCACTGGATGCAACAACAGCAGCTAACAAGAGCTACAGCACTTACAGCAAGGAGGACACTGTAAAACTTGTGTTTCCTTCCTGAACAACAAGAGCAGCCTGAACAACAGAGCTACACCAGGGTTCTTAGAGATGTTTTAGGATTAGGAAGTCAAGAAGACAACTCAAAGGTTCTCAGATACGTGCTACCGAAGGAAGAGGAAAAGATATAGAAGTAAAGGAACATCACCAAAGCTTTTCGGAAACATGAGTGTTAACCCCTTAGGCTACCTCCCTGGTTAAAGTTTTGTTCTCTACCAATCCAAAGACTGAGGTGCAATTATGAAATGGTGCATGTTAATTTTCAAAAGGACCGTAAATGACTTCAGGGTCTACATTCTAGTGATAGCTATGTCTGTTCTCACAGTATGAGGGAAGTAGTCCACTGTTAACACAACAGTGCAGAAAATGTGTAGATGAGAGTGGAGAAATTTTTCTTTCCATGAACAAGTTTCTAATTTCATGTTCCATTATGAAGGATAATAGAAAAGTCTTGCAATTTTAATGCAGTGCTCTGGAATGTAATCTTCAAATTCAATATTTATGTAGTTATCTCCAAATCAAATATTAATGGGCCTGAAAGTTTGGTCATTTATTTATTTCCCTCAAAACTAAATGCTCATTCAAGTTAATTATTTTAAGAAAATAATAGAATTTTATCGACTATATTTAAATAGGAACTCTATTTGGGCTTTGGTAGTGGGGAAGGGGGGGCTACTGTGAGAAGCTGCTAGAAGCTTTCCCTGTGTCCAATACAGCCAGTGCCAGCCGGCTACAAGATGGGACCCTCTGCTGGCCAAGCCCGTCAGTGACCGTGGCAGCACCCCTGTGACAATATATTTGGAAAGAGGAAAAAGTTGCTGTGAAACAGCAACTGCAGCTGGAGCAAGAGTATGTGAGAGGAACAGTGCTGCAGACCCCAAGGCCAGCGCAGGAGGAGTCCTCTCCTGAGGAGGAAGGAACGGCAGAGACAACGCGTGAGGAACTGACCACAACCCCCATTCCCTGTCCCTCTGCACCTCTTGTGGGGAGGAGAAAGGAGAGAATTCGGGAGTAAAGTTTAACCCAGAAAGAAGGGAGGGTGGGGGGAAGGTGGTTTTAAGATATGTTTTTATTTCTCATTATCCTACTATGAATTGATCAGAAATAAATCAAAGCTTTATTTAGAAATGAAACCAATTTCCCCAAGTCAAGTCTGTTCTGCCCATGACAGTAACTGCTGAGTGATCCCTTCCTGTCCTTACTTTCATCCACGAGCCTTTGGTTATATTTTCTCTCCCCTGTCCAGTCAAGGAGGGGAGTGACAGAGTGCCTTTGGTGGGCACTTGGCTAAAGTCCTCTTCCATGGAATCATTTCTTTAACTGCTGTCTCCACCAATTTATCACCCTTTATCCTCATTTTCAAACAGATATTCTTTGACTGCAACAGAAACTCCCAAACCAACTCCCCCCACTGACCATTTCAAAAACCCTTCTACTTACAACTCCCTCAGCCTGTATTACCTGATAGGGCTTACAGCTGGCTAACAGCAGAAAGCTCGATTATACAATTTCAGCTTTACTGTCAGAAACTAGCAATAGAAGAGTATGGCCACACTGAATATGAGAAGATCCCAGCAAATCCAGGCTCAGTTTCATGTTTTCCAAAATAGTGGACAGGCTCTTTTTTGTATACAAACACAGTTCTATGACTTTTTGGAGCTTATAGCTTGGACAAGCAAATCTCAGCATATGAAGTGAAGTAAGACAATCTGTAGGAGCACAAGTGTTTTCACAACAAATTTCAGTCCTAAAATCCTACACAACATGGTTACTAAAAGAAAACTAAACGTACTTTCCAACCACTCATCCTCCAGCAAGGCAGAGCAGCTCAACTGAAGAGCAGCAATACATTTGGAGACCTATAAAGAGATGATTCTTGCTAATGCTTCTTGAAACCTTCCTAGAAACATCATACCAGGTTTTAAATACCAGAAACAACAAGCAGAAAGCAGGCATTTCTCAAAAGGCTCACCTCACTGCTTCAGACATAGTCATTACACCTAAACAGAATAGCACAGTAGCATAGCAAATACTTTATTTTTGTCTGTGAAGTAATAGTTCATTCAGGGGGCTTTGAAGACACAGCTTTCCATTGGGTAATTGCTTGCTATCCATTTGTGTTCCTTGGGAGCCAGGGGACCAAGAGTCTTTTATATCTGCTGGAAACTAAATGATCCTGCCTGCAAAGGCAGTGGTTCACCCTAGCAAGCCCAGGTTGCACTGCTGGTACACAGAGACCTGAACTGCAACCAAAGAGGAAGGGGTGGATGAAGCTTTTATCTTCCATCCAGACTCTCTTCTAGGAAGACTGATGCTCCTAGCCAATTGAGCAATAGAGATTTTGGCACTCAGGGAGGCAAGGACTTACTCTAAGCGTACTGGGTATTTACTGAGGGAAAGGTACAATTTGTATGCCATGTAGACCTTTTCAAGAAATCAAACCCCCTCAAACACTACAGATCTTATAAAGATTCTTGATTAGCCATCTAACAGTCCTGCAGCAGCCACCTCTGAAAGAAAGATAAGAAGATGGAGGGCAAAAGCTGATCTACCCATTAGCGTCTAGTCTCATCCTGTGTTTCATTAGCTCCTAGCTATGCCCAATGCAATTCCAAACCAGTGTGTTTTATAAAGGCATGGCAAGCTTCAGAGAGAGCAACGAAATACAAATAAATAATGATTTTTCCCTCAAGTCTTTCTCTCTTGCGTTTTACAGGACTTCTAACAGGTAACTCCCAAATCAAAGCACAAAAACCGGATTAGTAATAGCATTTCATTTGTCTTAGTCAATGTGGAAAAATTCAGGTGCTTCCTGGCAGGGTAAGACCAACACACCCCTGACAAGTGCAAACGTACTTGCCAGGACAATGACCTGACAGCAAGATATGGTTAGCCAAATACACTGGGGATTGCCATCAAATGAAGACACTTGACCTTTCTTCTGATGCAAGACAAACAACAGAAGGAAAATAATGATAAGAGACTCAACCAGGAGAAAATAAAATTAAAGACTCGGGCTAAGAAAAAGCATGTCATGTTACATTTATTTGATAGAACACTCCAGCTAAGACATTTTATGCTTACCCTTAAGCAATTTTAACTCTTCCTGAAAAGCTTCCAGTTTTGAGGAGCCTGGATTACACTCACAAGTAAGCAGCAAGCATAGCATAACATGAATGCATATCAGCAGCTGAGCGCAGCGATCAGGCAACGTGTGAAAGGTGCCATTTACGCCCTGACTGCGTGGATGCAGCCTCGGGCTTTACACAGTTCCACATGGTTATTTTTATACTTTATGTTAAAACCCTACTGCCTACAGCACATGGTGTCATCCATCCCTGAGCATGGATAGTTAACTGTCCAGACAGCTCATGAATGCAACCCAGCTTAGGGAACTCCTCCTACTTTGTAGTGTAGCTAAATATTTATAAATGCATTTCAGATGAGGACTGTATAACACATAAAGCATTTGAAAGATGTTTAGCACATGCTCCTACAACATGAATATAAACACACAGCTCAACCCTTCTTGTGGCATGTTTTAACGATAAATAAATATTGCTGCCCAGTTCATTAATATCAGCAAAATTATCACAATCAAGTGTCACCTCCTGGATAGTTTTCTGAAAGTGACACTGCCTACCACAGCAACTATGAGGGATCCCCAGTCCTGAATGCTCACACACAGTACATAAGACAGGGTTTGCTGTTTTCCATTTTCTGAAGTCTATGAGTGAGTAAAACTTCTTAAGCGTCAGAGGCTGTCAGATCGCCAAACATCACTTATCAGTAGCTTTGTCACTAAAAGGTTTTTGACTGGAAGGAAGTTACTTTTTAAGGTGAAAAGGTTTCTTCCTAAATGTTTCCTGCTTCTGGCTTCTTGCCTAGAAAACCTCTTTTCAACATTTCACCACTGACCAGGCGTACCTACAAGGATCTCCTCATCATTGCTCACAGTACAAGAACTATGAATAAAAGAGAACAATACATAAACAAAGCAATTCATCACAAATCAAAAGTCAATGTCAAGCAAGGATCTGTAGAGCTTGGAGCTCCACTAGTACCACATCCACGTTCTTCTTAGTGTGTGCGGACAAACTCTGCACATTGCTTTGACCCGATCTGCTCCTCTTTTACTCTCTTCAGACAAAAATTGAAGAAGCCAGCCAATTTTGGCGGGAAAAGTCAAGTAAATATTTTTACAGATGAGAATATGAGAGGCTCTTGCCAGCAGTGTTTGCACAGCCACCTTGGAAACACTTACTAGAGTCAATCAGTCAGGAAGCATATAACAATAACATGCAATTTAGGTGACCAAATAGAAAGCATAAAACTGTAATTTGACAATCTTGAGTGTAGCAGTTGCAACAAGTAATTTGTGAGTAATCTCTAGGGTACAATGTATCTCCATAAACCAGTCACTGCATAATGTTTTGTCATCATCAAGTTCATAAAATCCTAAACCTGAGCAGCTTCATTCCCTGCCTGCTGCAGGCCAGAAATCCTAGCCTCCACTGAGTATGTGATGAGCTTCCAGTTGACTGTGACACAAGCCTGACTTCACCACATTTCCATAAGTAACTCTATGCTATGAAGGGTTACACAGTATTTAAAAAACCCTCAAATAATTAAGAATTGGCTATTTAAGAAGAATATCTATGCTATACCAGATAAACATCTGCCTTCTAGAGCTATGATTTTGTGGTATGTTTCCCAAGATCTCTTTTTGTTGCACCAAAAGCCTCCAGGGTTGACCCCTCACTCCCAAAATGGAGCCAAAGCTTTGAAAGGAGAACAATGTCAAAAGGAAACGGCACCCACTTAAGTCTGTGAAGATGAAGATTTCCTGTCAGTATGACAGGCAGCATGCAGAAAGCACAGAATGCACAATTCCTGCTGTTCCAAAAGGCAATGAAAAAAGCCTCTGTATAGATTAAAACGACGGAAGAAAAGAGGGAGAAATAAAAATTGTACCCCGCCTTCCAATGTGTTTAAACTGTTGCATCCTGAATGTAAATGTTACGAGGTAAAAAGTAGAATTCTTGTTATCTTTCTTTAATTCCCTTAGTCTGAAGAAAATGCTACAAACACAATAGCATCCTAATAATCCCTAAAGCTTTAATGCCAATGCACAAACATCAACAGTATCATAATAAATTTCTCTCTTGACTGGATTTGCTATAGCAAGATTGGGCTTATGTCTCATGCAAAAGCCAAACCCATAAGCACACAAACTAAAATGCTTTTAGTAGCTTTGTCCACTGTGCTAAATGCTCGGAAGGTAACATGGAACTTAGGGAAATCTTACTTTCAAAACACTATTAGTGTTTGTCATTCATATCTCTACATGCCCTGCAACAAAGGAGGTCACCAGACCTCACTGAGCAGCAGAGCATGGCAGGTATGTGAACAGAGGGGTGCCCAATGCTGTGCCTAACTCCTCAGTGAGGACAGCACAGGGTTCAGCCTTGGTAAGACAGGGATTGAATTCAGAGCAGAAAACACAGATGACACAGACCAAAAAATAAGCCTGCACGGAGAGATGCAGCGAGTGACATTTTCTCCTGCAATTTCTGTGGGTCTCCAGGAGTCAGGTAGCAAGCCATTGTGAGACCAGGCAGCACTACTGGAAGGGTTTTCTGCTGGTCCGTGTTGCTACAGTTGTTTCCAGCATACGTTTATACAGCTTTTTTAATACAGTTTTAAACATAGATTTGCTTGCTTAGTGTGCAAGCAAATCTATGGTAGACAGCTGGTCTACTGCCACAACTATTCGGCAACATAACGTTTAGATCATTCACAGTGCAGCAAAAACGGTACAGGATTTTGACTGGCTCTTTGAAGTTACAAGCCTACCTTCGAATACTAAGTTAAATGTGGCCCTTCTGAATCAACAGCATCCTTGTGGAAACCAAATGTCCATGGCATTTAGGGTATTCCACACAAGATGCTGTTGATAGCCGCTGAATACACACATTTTACTCATCTCTATATGGACATAACTAGGTTTTCCAAGCTCTACAATAGGCACTTCAAACGGTACATGCTTTGTTTCTGTGACTTTCATATGTAATTTTCTCAGTATATCCATTTAATGACTTAGTCACATCACACTCTCGCGTTATGTTTAGAAGAAATTCATCATGACTTTCTTCTTGCCCACCTTTTTGTAAGTGTTAACTTCCACTGGTTTCGAAAAAATCTTACTTTCCATCTTCTGGAAATGTCTCTTTCAGAAGAAGTCTTAAAAATCCTTAATGTTTCTTAAGATTTTAATGCCGCAAGTCACAGAGCAAACTCTTAAAGTGTCCCCAAAATGAAAACAACTCTAAAACTATTTTTAGTTGTAGGAAACTTGCAGTCTATTTCTGACTCTACAAGGAATTGCCTTGTTTTGACAAGAGTTCCATCCAGTCCCTTGCGAGTACAAGACTCGAGAGGAGCTTTCAAAGAGTTCCCTGTGGGTTTCTTTCCACCATTCTTCACTTACTATATCTTCTAAGAAACTGGAACAGCTTTTACAAGGACAAAATTGTAATGGCTTCCTCTCATGACCAGGGAGGCCACAACCCAAGTGATTTTGTTTCTTTTTATATAAAACAAGCAAGACAGGGAAAAACCTGCAAATGACAGTGTGCAGAGATGCAGCATGAATTCACCACAGACTCAATGGCATGAAAGCTGACATTTTGCCATCTGTCTCCATTAACTGTCTTCTCTAGAAGATTTCTTGCCCCCTTACCTGCTCTTCTTCCCACCACCCACACAACCAAGCAGTTTCTGACCTGGGAATGCTGCTGGGCCTGAGTGGCTGAACATGAAGCCATCTCACTTATATGATGCTGCTCCTGGAGCAGCTACAGCACATACTATGCTTCAGCCATGGCCAGATCACAGCTGCAATGCCAAGGGACATGCAGTGCAGAGGACACTTGGGTGTCCACCACAACTGTGTATTGCTGGATATTTCTACTGTGCCTACTGTTTCTCGGGATCTGCATAGTAGACAACCGAAGAAAGAAAAGGAAATGGGGATTCAAACTCTCCAAGTGATCGAGGGCAAGAGTGAGTCACTTGTATAAAGATTTTCAAGTTACTAAATCAGGCTATTGACCTGTGGTTAAAACAGGGACAACAAAGTCTGTCTAATTTAGAAGGATGTTTCTTGCCATAATGAATTTATAAACTATCTCAGAACCTCAGATGAAAGGACACAAATGTTACTATTTATACCACTGAAAATGAAGCGTGCAGCTCAATGTTCTTAGATATCAATAAGACTTCTGATTACTGGTACCTCAATTTTCACCCCCTTCCTAATTCCCATCTCACCAGAAAAATTATGGCTACTTCAAACCTTCTCACTTATTGCACCTTCCCAAACTGGTGGATGACCTTGCTTGTATACTCTGTCAAGACCAAAACCCATCCTGGTTTGTCCCATGTCAAGACATACATCTATTTTTACTGCATCTTCCTGTCCTCTTCAACCTATTTTTTTTCTTTGCATTGACAACTTAGTACTGTTTTCCAAAATCAAGCAGAAATAGAAGCTGTAATAGAAGGCAAACTGTCAGGCTGAAGCAGTAAAGGTGTTATGGGTCCCCTAACGCTCAGCATAAAACAATAAGGCACATTTCAAAGTTAGCTGTAATGTAAAGTGCAGTCTCTTTGCATAGAAGATGCATGTTACTATTTCAATTGCTACAGCTGACATACAACTGTTGGGCGGAACCAGTTACAAACAAAAAATAGATCTCCTTAGTCTGTCTGCTTCAGAATACGGAAGCGTTTCCAAAATATTAACAAAAAAGTGTGGCTGAGGGAAATTTAAGCCAAGTATAAAACATGAGCAGCAAGCTAAGTGCTGCTGGGAGCTAAGTGGTTGAACTATTCCAACAGCAGGGATAATACATCAATTTTTTCCCTAGTATTTGGGTACTTACCGGGCAATTCATCAATGCAATACACACTAGCATTTACTATGTGATCTATTTTCTAACGAACCACCAAAATACCACCAACCCAGCGTATACGATGCCAATGAACATGTACTGCAGTGGAACAAAAGGCCTGCCTGGAGAGGCAATGAAACAGATATGCATCAGCAGAACTGGGCTGATGGAGGCGGAGATTTTGGGAACATGCTCCAGCCCTCCAGGAGCTCAGATCTCTCCAGCCTCTAAGAACTGAGATAGGCTTGCCGTGCTCTTTATTAAAAGCCATACAGTTCAGGAACACTTCTGAAAGTATCTGGACCGCAGGAGCTAGAAAGGAAACAACACAACTGCAAATAACAGCATTAATAAGGAGACAAAAACAGCACAAGAGAATTCCTCAGATACGCAGGAAACTTCTAATGGCCTTTTCTTTAGCGGTTTTTAGTCTGCCTGTGAGTTCTGGATTCCTCTAAGATGTAACAGCATCCAGCCTTCTGCATGTTTACACTGTTTCCCACATGACTACTGTGGCAAGGTTTCTATTAAAAAAACCCCCCTTTTCCTGCCTACTGCTGAAGATGTTGCATTTGGCTGTCTTTATATTTTATAATACATCAACCAGGTGCTGCTCCTGTCAAAAAATGAAAACTCCCAAGTGTTCCAAACTGTAATAGTTTATACAACTACCGGGTTACTCTTTTGCTTTTAATAGTCTAGAACACTGAAAAGAGGAGAAAATGTAAGGGTTGCCCACTAAGCACTATGAGACGACTCCAGCCACTGTATGCAATTTCATTTCATACATCCAGCTAAGGAAATAATGCTTCTCCAGCTGAGTTAAGGAACCATTTTCACGTCCGTTCCCTTTTCAGAAGCCACTAAAGGAAAATCAGAGCGATGAGCTTTTTAATGACTTTGGCATAACTAAAAGAAAACTTCACCCTATAAAAGGAAGCCTGGTTTCTCTCCTTATTTGGCAGTAAAACATGTAGTGATTGTGAACATGGCTTGAATACAAAGTACACTGTAATTGAGCTGTATAAGTATTTCAGTTTTAAGATGGCACTTCTAATCTTTCTGTTGTATGATCCAAAGACTATGATGACTTAAAATTCACAGTTTCTAGCTGTTTACAAAGCAGACTTACACAATTGAAAAGCTTATTGCTTAGGAGCCATTATTCACCCACAAATTAAAATATAAAGTAGCAGCAAGGGTTATGCATTGCTTTCAGTGATATTTAAATGCTGAGCACTCTATTATTAGTTCACATGTTTTGAGAAAAACACCTTGTAATAGCAAAATTACTACTCTACATGGGCAGCATTCAGCCTAGTCCAGTGTCTTCTCTCTTATTATCATGGCTTCAACTAGCCATTTTAAATGACAACCACTGTTTAAGTGACAACCACTGTTTAAATGACAACCTCTGTTTTGAGATAGGATGTCCCATGGGAGTTTTCTCCTACTGCCCAATATCTTGGAGACTGGCCTGTGTCCAAAATCCTTTCCAAAAGCTACCTTTTGTTTGTTAAATTTTTGTGGCCAAAGAGGCTGCTGCTTCTCTTGCTGACCTTACTAAGCTCTTGGCCATACCACTCCCCCCACAAGATACTTCTTTTCCACAGTGCTGTGATAAGGCAAAGCAAATGGCAAAATTTAAAAAGTAACTGGAAAAAGCAATAGAAAACAATAATCATCCCTTACTCTTAAATGAGTAAGTCACCAAGTCTGGCTGTGGAAATTCTGCAAGCAAAGGTCACAGGAGGCTGAGAGAATACTGTAAGGAAGCATCACTACCTGCCTCTTGTGCTCCTCTGGGAACACCAGCTAGAGGCAGCAGGACATGGAGTAACAGCCTAGGTGGGCCTTTGGTCTTGTTTCACCTGCCTGGGCTCATACTGAGGATTTCATCATTCTAACTCCAGGGATAAACCTCACTGGCATGACCTAAGCTTACACACCTTGGTCATAAAATGAAAGCCGACTAGAAATTGTGTGTCAAATGGGCAGAGCAGATGGTACATTTACTGGTTTAGACAAGACTGAGTTACTGAAACACAAAAACTGAAAGATCAGGCTGGAGATCTTCACAGTAGATACGATTTCTCTCTGTACAAGTGATTGCAGAGCTGGAAGATCACCCACAACACAAACTGAGGGCTAACAGCTTTTTGATCAGCTTTTGACAGCAATGAAATGAATTTTTACCCAATGCCAATATTACTCAGAGGCTGCTGGAGCTACTGGCTTGAAGCTGTCCTGCTGCCCTGTCTCTACAGTTATCTGGACAAGGCAGGAGGACGGGAGACACTCTAACTTCCTGATAGAAATTCTGGGGAGCTGCCAAGGGGTGATGTGAAAGGATTCATTCATCCAGTGGGAGCGCTTACAGGATGCAGAGACTACACAACCACAGCAGATAGGGATGGCAAATCTGCACTCCTGTCCCACATTATGCTCCCTGATGCAGAAAGAATTTATGGTAGAAATCCAGCAGAAAAAAACAAAACACACCAACATATTGTAATAGGCTAAAACGTATTTAATTGTTCATATAGTCAAAGGGAACCACTGAGCTAATAAATGGGTTATTATTCCTGTAAGGAGATGACAAGTGGCACATTAGATAATTTGATTATTATATTAATGCCAGATTATGTGTTTAATTGATTTAAATTATTCTAACCCAGCTGAGGTTGGCATTTGAGCCACCTTGATGTGACATGTCATAATTCATTGTTTTCCTTAGCCAGCTCAGGGAATTTCAGAAGAATCAGAGGCACCAGAGGAGCAAAGAGGAGCAGGAGACCAACTGCTTTCCCCTGGCTGCGTCTCTTCCCTTTCCTACAATAACTCTGCTGATGATCACTATTACCAGCTGGAGCTCAACCTGCCAATCACTCTCACACACTGCAGTTCCCAAGCCAGAGACTCTCCTCTGAAAACTGTTGACTCAGATTTAAATATTATTTCTCACAGTATTATTTTTTACTACCTGCTATAGAACTTCTGCATGCACAAGATGAATGCTCATGAAGGCTTAATTTAAACAGGAACATGACAGAATTGATAAATCTAGTGACAACAGCAAGAGCAGCCAAGAAGTGAGAGAAACCTGCGCACTATTCTACCCATCTGCTGCACTGAAGATGCAACTCAGTGAGTCAGATTCTCTATCCTTACTATCTGAACTCAGCCTTAGAGTACGCTGGACATTTTACAGAGTAAAGAGATGTCCTGGTGACCCAAACAGAATAAAACACTATTTTTAGGTTCAAAGCCACTGGGACTCAGCAAATGGAGTTGCTGGCACTGTTGTAAAATTGCTGTTATGGTCCAAAACTATCAATAAAGAGGAAAAAACCACTGCAACCAGATGGGAAAGATCTTCCACCTGCAGAGGTTGTTTAAATCTTTGGAAACATGGTGTTTGGACACTGCTACCCCCTCAAGCCACAAAGCTGTAAGTATTAGTGATGCATTGTGGGAAACACAGCACATTCTCTTCTCCCCAAGACCTGTGCACAGTAGATGAACAGGGATGCTGACTCAAGGACTCCAAAATTATAGCAGATCATGCTACTTCCAACACTAGCATATTCACCCTGGCGTAGGCTCCCACATCCTGCAGAGATGCTCTGCTTGCAGAGGGCTTTGCTGCAGACCCCAGCTAGTAATGCAGGTCTTGGTCCCCAGCGTGGCTGGGACTGACTGAGGCAGGGAAGTGTTACTGCACGGGGCAATAACTACTTGGCAATTACAACTGTGGGCAGGAGCCATTCTGGATCAATAACTGTCCTCAGGAGAGGACTTCCTCTTCATTTGCTTTTTTTTCCTGGGCTAGGGATTTCTTCATTTGCCTAATGCTGGAAAATCATCACAATGTAAGAACTCTCAGGGCCATGACTAAAATAAGCTGAGGGAAGGGCCAGCTTACCTTGCATTGTCCCTCCCATGTGATTTCAAGAAGTTCATATCACGGTATCTGGACAGGAATGCTACTAGCTGGTCATTTGTCCTGCAAGAGAAGGAACACAGAATGCACAAATTACACGGTGAAAACTACTATGTCTAATGTAATTTATACACTTACTGTTCTCATCTGGGGACCGTCCACAGACTCTGTGAAGAAGGCAGATGCTAAAAAAACTCCATTCTGCTGCTGAACTTCACTGCCTCCCTCAGGAAAGCATACTTGGGAAGAAGCTCAGCTTTACCACATCTTCACACATTTCCTATCAACTCTTGGAAGGTTTTTCTAAGCATTGTAACAGAGTGTGTATTGAGTAATACTGCTCAGCACTTTTAAAGTATGAAAATCCAGCTGTGAGATGACTGCACTGATAGTCCCATTTCACATGCTTTGCTGGACCTTTCCTAGGGACTTTGGTTAAGTATCGGCATTCTATTTGTTTTCATCCTTGTAATAGAGAAAAGGCCAAGTTTGGAACGCATAAAGCAAGGGAACTCAAATGTCAAAATACAAATATAATTAAGAGGAACAAAGGAATTCAGAAGGTTAATTCCAATTAGTATGACTGGCAATCTGACACCAGTATTTTCAGAATTTCAGCTGACATGTCCAAGAATGTATTTACGCTTGACAGCTTTTGTAGTGTGTTATTTCTTTAACAATGGAGCAAAAATGTTCTCTATTTATCAAGGTCAGCGTATTAAAGAAAATGGAATAAATCATATTAAAAAGATCTTCATCTCCTGAGTTGCACTCAAAACCACAACATTATAGATACAGTACGATTTAAGCAATGGTCTGTAATAGAGCTGGTGGCAGAAAAATGAAAGATAAAGCAGCTGTCAACAGGACTGTATCTTGAAAACATTTTATTACTATAAGCCGCAGATAACCAACTTAAACCAGAGACTTGTACAAAACGCATTTAACTTCTGGGCTCAGGCTGCAACAACTTGGAAATGTTATCAGCCTAGTAAACTATCTTCATAATCATTGATTTTATCTGGACCAAATGAAATATTGGCCTATCAACCAGCCTGAATCTCCTGCAGGAGCCTGAGACCCTCCTCCTATGCTCACTCATGTGAGCTGTAATACCTCCCAGGATCAGACTCTGCATCTCAATTTGGCAACCTCAGAAAACTGCTTTCTGTATAGTAAGCTGTGCAGATTTTCACATTTGCTGCTCCAGTGATTCCCCATCTTACTGGGATGAAAAGGCATTTAGTGAATTTACTTAGCAATGCTTCCACATGAAATGGTTTCAATGGTCAACATTTTTGGGTGAGTTTCTAGGCAAAAGCTAGCACGCAAAGGTGATCTTTAGAAATAGAATCAAGTTTGGAAGTGCCTGAGCTTTAATTTCCTTACAGGGTAAAATCAAATCAACTAAAGTAACAATCCACACCACTCAATAAAACATCATCATTTCTAGATTGCTCATCAACCTGTGTTTTGCTGTTCAGCAGTGTTCTAACAAGTGTATTTGGACTTGAGGCTACAAACCTTTCAATGCTTCTCATTTTTTAGATACTTATAGATGCCCACATGATGTTTAGCTCTCACAGTAATTACTAATTGACATTTTCCCACTTCCTGAAAATAGTTATGGCATCCTGGTCCTACTTTCATTTTTTTCCTCCTTGTCAATTAGGTCTGCTTCTTTTCACGTTGACAAAATAGAAATAAACCATCACAGTTCCAATTGGTAAAACTTTCCAGTTATTTGACATTCAGATTCATGTGGTCAACCAATTCTGTGCTCAGCATGGGAGCACACTGAATTTCTATTAAGCTTTCATTCCAACTGCTTCTTCTGGCCCCAATATCACAAGGATGCTGCGCATCACCTCTGAATCGTTCTACCTCATGACATTAAAAGCAAAATCAAAGGTATTGAACACACCACATATGCTAATGCAGTTGCTAAAATCCCCCTCACTTTCCAGAAGGCTTTGCCTTCAGGGGTATATTTCCTAAATGCCTCTGGCACAGATTGCTACCACACTTCTTCATACACAGCAGCAGCAGGGTCTCTACATCATTGCAGTGCCTCTGGCACCAGCTATTTACAGTGCCTCTGGCATTCCTTCTGAGGAATACTAAAGACATGGGCCTATTTTTTCTCCCTCAGTAAGGCAAAGAAAGCTGAGATTTTCAGCTGAAGCCATCACTGGGAGTAAGATCAACTCCACACTGCCAAATTAAATTCCTCTATAGCTCCACAAATTTCAGGGATAATTCACTAAGCATAAATCTGGCAAAAAATCTTTTACCAACCATCACAGTATAACAGAAAGTAACAAGTGCAATAAAGCCTTCCTAAGAAGGAAATAAAAAAGTCGCGAGGATAGGGAGAGTAGTTCACACTACTGATTAAAACACACCAATATACATATTACATTCCAATCAGTTTCCCTAGCGTGTAACACAACGTGAATACGGATTGAGGAAAAAACCTTTCCACAGCTGGTGTGTGAGGCTGGAGCTGATGGATGCATCCACACAGCTCCCACTTATTCCTTTTGTTATTAAATTTACTGGGAGGGCAAGGCACTGGGGAGAAGGATTAGTCAGCTGGCTACCTGTGCCGTTAGCAGGGAGGAAGGATGATGCAGGAGTAGAGAAGCTGAGGAAAAATGCGCTGCTTTCAGGTGTGCAGCATGCAGAAAGAACAGGAAACTAATCTTCTAGTGAGCTCCAAGTCTAGAGAAAGCTTGTGCATCTGGCAAAGCTTCCACAAGAAGATGGTAAGTGAAGATAATGGATGGGAAAACAGCATTTTCAACTTCACTGATGTAAATTTGGTGCTAATCAAGGGCAGGTCTGCCAGATGGGATGGAGGTGTCCATCTCTACCACAACTTTACTGAGATCACCTCAATAAGGTTCCGCTGCTCCCCTCCCACAGCAAGGGTGGACAGAGGTAGCAGAGGCAGCACACCATGCCTGCCTGCCTGCCTACTGGGATGCCACTCAGCAAAACCCAGCCAAGCCTCCCACGGGGCTGGGCTCAAAGGATGGGAACACACGGCTGGGCAGGCAGAGGGGCTCTGAGGGCTGCCAAAGCATCTTCAGGGCTGTTAGTGGCTCAGTCCTAGGCTCTATTCAACCTTGGGAACATGGCTGAGCTCCTTGGCTGGAGCTCAGCCCGGAGTTAAGAATCAAGAGAGGTAGACTTAGAGGTCTAAGGAAGTGAAAGATGAGTCATATAGCAAGAAGGGGACTTGGAAGATAATGCCAAAGCAAGGTCTACCACTAGTGTTTTCTCAGACCCTCGCCTGGGACTGAGGCATCCCAGGGCATAAGCAGGCTAATCAGGCACTCAGTAAGCACATACACAGGCGGAGCACTGCAATAATTTCAGACTAAAATGGAAAACTGGAAAGAGAAATAGTGACTTTATGTTTACATTGTCTGAAGGTGCTGGCAGGTCTGCCTGGGAAGCAGTACGAGTGTGTGTCTGTGCACAACCATGGCCGGACACTGCGGAGAACAAAAGGCAATGCTTGGCTTGCTGGTTTTAAGCAAACCCTTCAAGTCCTGATGACTAATCCAAGCAAAGAGCAGAGATCCCCTTAGTTTACAGCTGTGAAAATAGATTAAGAAAGTCTTTGGAGAATCTGAGAAAAGGAAAACAAGCAATTGTTACTTTTGGAAGATGGTGAAGGCTAATATAAATGTCCTTGATTCAGCAATGTACTTTAATGCACGGGCAACTTGAAGGATATTAAGAATAGCAGTCACTTCAATGGGACTATTTGTATGTCAAAACTTACATACTTACATAACAATTTGGCTAAGTTAGCTCAAAAGTTCAGAAACTTTCAGGAGCCACAGGTATGGAAGCAAGAGAGTTTGACTCTGTGTAGGAATCAGATGCAGGAAAGAGTAACTGCTCTGTTGGATTCTGGGGTTGGACTCTGCCAATTTGGTACTGCATGGGCTGCCCCCTGCTTGGCAAAGCCTGGTGCACCTCTCCAGAGGGGCATTTCAGACATGCTGGTGTTGATCTGACTGTCCCCCCAAAGACCCTGAGGGACAAAGACCCTTACAATCCGACTGGGAACTCGGGGGACTGTCCTGGCACAGAGCAGGCTGCAACTTTGTAGACAGATGAGACCCTGCTGATTAAAACAGGGAGCAGTGACAGTGAGAAAAACTTCCTGGGGAGCACAGATTGCTGCAACCCAAATAGCCTCCAACTTAACTGAAACCAAGTCCAAAGTCTACAGCACCCACCCACAGAGATGCTGCAGCAGAGGCAGCAGCACTGCTGAAAAGCTCTTTTGGTTTCCTTTCTGCTTCAGTGGGTGAGGTCACAGGCAGGAAGGCTCTATTTGCCATCTGCTTCAAGTGATCTCACCAGTGAGGTCTTCAAAAAATGCCTTCATTTCAGGTTATCCCTGAACTGGGTTTCTAGCTATTTCCTTTATCAAGAACCAAACCAAGCAATCTTGTTTCAAACTTCATGAAAAGTACTAGTGGCTGCAGTTCCCCTGCATACGAAGTATAGATCATCTCTGTCTCTTAGGCATTTAATTTCTGATGTATCAAAAAGGTAAGGCCAAATAAATGGTTTTAGATGTTATGTATACACACAGTTTTTCTGCTTGGAAAGCAGCTCTCATACTGCTTTCAAGAAAAGGAGAATTCTTTTGTTACTGGCTCCAGGTTTGAGACAAAAATCTAATGAAATCCACAGAAATCTCTCCTATTGTCTTGTTGGGCTTTAGACTTCTATAGGCAACTTCATTCTACCTCAGCCCTGTTTCACTAGCAGTATCAAGGACGGGAGGGCTTTTACTGCAGTGTTTCTGGCCAGGTCATTCCCAGTACTTCAGTGATCAAGAATACCCCACATTGTCCCACCTTAAAAGCCTGTCTTGAATTTATCCTGTATTAGGCACACAAGCATTGGCCAGGGACAGCTGCTAAGTTGAAAAATTCCACTTTTAATCATTATTTTCTGGCATTATTTTCTTTTCTTCTCTTTTTCTGTATGCCTGATCCTACATGCAAGTATCAGCAGTGAGAAATGGATTCTGCTACCCCTCTGAGGCAGCTCTAACTTGCTTTAATCACAAATGTAGTTACTTGTAAATTACAATGTTGGAATATGAAAAGCCAGAGCAAGACAATTAACCTGTGGCTTTAAATTTATTTAAAACAGACCTGCTCAGTCCTGGTCCCACACTTCTGCAGAAGCAAGGGCGAAGTCTGCTGGAAGCAACCGCATCTTGGCCTCTGGGCAGTGATTTTGGCGCAGGCACTGATTTGATTTGAATGTGGTTTTTGCCCTTAGTGCTTTTGTCACTGTTATAACCTTAATGTGTAGAAGAAATTTTTTCCTATGCATTTTCTAATGTAACAAGTAAAAACCTAACACCTTTTTTATTGCTACATAATGGGGCAAAAGGAACTTTCCATTGCCCTGCCTGCTCCCAGCAAAGGAAACGTAAGGGTGCCCAGCTTGTGACCATTCACAGTACTGCTCAAAGGAGGTAACTGCTATGTTAACCACTTTTACAAGGTGCCCAACTCTTTCCCAGCAAACCATCCTGCGGCCGCTCAGTAAGTGCACAGTAATTGTGAGCTGTAGCCACCAGCCATCACCAAGTCTGGCCACAGCTCTGAGATTTTTTTCATTTATCTACCATATCCTGCAAAGACAAAGGCTGTATTCCCTACAATAACAACCCCGTAGTGCTGAACTGAAGCAGTGACTGAGACACTAGCACCTGAGGTCTGCAGGCAGCTCTGGAATGCAGGCAACAAGTCTCACCCCAACATGTACCCATCCACGCTATGCTGTGCACTTGCTTCTCGTGAATTCAAACAGCCTGCGTTAGTACAGAACAACACACCCACTCGTGAGGAGATGGCACACTGAAAATGGGTGAAATTCATAATCACGACTAATTTAGTGCTATCTACAGGCAAGTCTGCTGCTGCTGCACAAGACCTGATAGCTGCAACCCAGAGGGACATGAGCGCAGGGAGGGAGTTTGCTCTGGCCATGGTGAAAGGTACTGTCAGCAAACAGTGGTAGTTCTGCCATGGCGTGGGGCGCTGGAGAGGTAGGAGAATATCACGAAAGCAGCTTAACACACAAAAAGCCAGAGTAACAAACATAAAGGGAAAAGCTTTTGTAAGAGTAGGGCCTCTAAAGCAAGGATGATGAAGGCAAATATATAGTTGGAAGAGGTAAGTAAAGACTGTTACAAGTTCTCTCAGTGCCCAAAGCTTTGGTATTTCCAGCTGTACCTGCCTGACTCCCCTCCACAGTTTCCTTTCCCAGGATCATTGTGTCTGTGTGAAGGCACAGCTGTACACAGCATACCCATACAGCAACCACACATACCAGACATACAGCAACCCCCATAGCTCTTTGCCACAAAACTATTTCTAGAAGGTCCCTAGAGAAGAAAAAGACTTCTGAGAAGAAAACTGGAATTATGGGGCAAACTCCTCTACTCAGAGTTAAGTATGATATTACTCCATGGTTAAACATGCAGTTGCGCACACAAGAGCCTGGAAGCTGAAGAGCTGAGTACCTTCAATTTTGCTACCTGCTTTTCAATAAATTCTAATAATTATGATTAAGCTCATTAATTTCAATAAGTGATTAAACTAATCTTACTTACCACATTATTGTAAGGTATCAGGACATGCCACCACTACCAAGGCCCCTGTGGCAGAAGGAGAGCTCCTTCTCCAACTATTCTTAGCCTGGGGCCATCCTGCCCTACTGCCCTCTCACTCAAGGAGTGGAGGCGTTCAGACTGGCTCAGCAGCTTCACAGCTGCCAACAGCCCTGCATCACCAGGAGGAGCAGAGGTAGTGATGAGGAAGGAGAGCAATCCAGGACATGGGGAAGAACTATCACGAATTCCCACCTACACCTGTATAGCCTATCCAAGGCACTCAGAAAGCTCCCCTCCTGCGTCTGCTGGGGACATGGCAACATTGGCAGTGAAGCTGGGTGTGATCTTGCCACTCCAGTAAGGCACCCTTATCCATACTTGCCCTTCCACCATACCACCAAGCACACATGAATGTGGAGAGGCGCATTTCTCAGTGGGCTTGTTTTCTTTATTTATTCAATGTACTTTGCTGAAGCACTATTATACATAATATATCTGAAGGGGGCCTATAAGGATGCTGGGGAGGGGCTCTTCATTAGGGACTGTAGTGACAGGACAAGGGGTAATGGGTTAAAACTTAAACAGGGGAAGATTAGATTGGATATAAGGAGAAAGTTCTTTACTGTAAGGGTGGTGAGACACTGGAATGGGTTGCCCAGGGAAGCTGTGAATGCTCCATCCCTGGTGGCGTTCAAGGCCAGGCTGGACACAGCCTTGGGTGGCATGGTTTAGTGTGAGGTGTCCCTGCTCATGGAGGGGGGTTGGAACTGGATGATCTTGAGGTCCTTTCCAAACCTAACTATTCTATGATTCTATGTGGGTGCATGGCATGCATGGGTAACCTAACAAAAGGGTACAACAGCCAAATGATTCAGCAGAAAAAAATCAAAAACCTGTAAGACCTCTCTCGTGCTTATAGCAAGATGATCAACAATGCAAGTGCAGCATAACAGCACAAGAAAAAACCCTCCCACTGCCGGGTTCAGCTTTTGGATCCTGGATATGCAGCTGGACCTTCTCGCTGATGCTCCCACTCCTCTCTCCCCAGTGGCACTTCAGTGCAAGGAGAGGCTTAGAGAAGCCTCATACTGGCTGTAGCATGGAAAAAGACTGCCATCTAAGACTGCGAAGAAAAGGAAAGGCTATATTTAGCCCTTGCTATCTATTGCAGAACAAATATTAGTATGGCAGGCATTTCTCAGAGAAGCTGATTCCCATTACAGCATTCATTCGGAAAACGTACCATAAAAATGGGAACGACAGATATGATTTCAGAGGCCAACTGCGTGTGGAAGGCTCTAGGTGACTGCTAACACCCCTGCTTTTACACCAGTGCTGTCTTAAATGGCTTGTTTTGTCTTTCAAGTCAGGTTTAACCGAGGAATGAGGCAATGGAAGAAAACTATTGCCTTAGCAGCTCAGTTCGCTCAAGTACTTGTGAGATTAGAGTTCTGCTACAGCAACAAGGCGGCCATCAGAGCTGGGAGTTGCACCCATGTATTTCACAGCATTAGTGTTCTGCATTTTGATACTGCAGGCACTGATCACTCCTCATACAGGATGCAGCTACTTTCAGTGCAGCTCTGCTAGTGTTGTATGACTCTCAAGACATTTTATTAGCAATACAATCATCTTTGCTCTACTTTCAATTACTGCTTCCCATTCAACCATTGTCTGTTTCCTATGGAAAAGAACAGAACTAACATAGTCACAAAAGAGTAAAGTCTTCTTTAAATGTCACACTGCTGAATAAACCTCTTCCTAGTGAGAGTACATAAATGCTTGGGTACAAAGGAGATCTGCTGACAAAAAAGGAATATACTCCATCGTCTGCTTCCTGAGCCACTCCACAACCTATTTTCCATAAATTTAAGGCTTCAGATGGCATTCATAAAATAAATAAATAAGCCCACTGCTTAGAAGCAGCAGCACATGCTTAAATGAAAATCCTAAAGAGACCATATAAGAGAATTCCACCAAGGATTAATGAACAAATGTGATTAAAACTATCTACAGCTTTGGACTGCAGCCAAAACGCTGCCAGCAGCATTTGATATGTAAATGCTTAAAACATTTGCTATGTGCACAGCCGCTGATGCAAAGCCTCTATAGAGAGTTTCTTCATCTAATTAGAGATATTGGTTTAGCAAACTTTGGAGTTTATAAAACCCCTCAACGTCTCATTATTCTTTTAAAATAGAATATTCATTTGTTCGGAATGTTTTCCAGCTATATCCCATGAAACCCTTTGGCTAATGAAAAACTCCAGCCCTGTATCAGCTAATAAACCCTACAGCTTTTATGATAACAAAATACTCACCACATGCACTCATTAAACCTTTTATACTTGTTGCTTTCGACTTTCTTTAGCTATTTGCTAGATATAAAGTAATATACTCAATTTCCAACTATTTTATAGTGCAATTTCAACACAAGCATTTACATTATCCAGGATCTTATCAAACACACCACACCACAGCGCAATCACTGTGTCTCTGGCGTGGTAAAGTTCCTGACAGCATGTGCTTAACTGTAGCACACTTGGAGCTCTTCTCAAATGATGCGACTTTCACACTACATTCTCATAAATTACCTCATGGGCAAAGGTCTACATGTCTGTGTGTTAGGAAGCAGCACGTGCAATTACACACAACATTAGAGCTGAAGGCTGTGCTTTAACTAATCTTAGATCTCTCCGGTGCACAAATAACTTATTAAGGAGACTTTTCCAGGGAGGTCAATTCAGTTGTACCTCAGTTTGTCCATCTCTGCTACAGATCTATCACACAACTCATCAACAATTTGAGATTTAACTCACTGATGTTTACAAAACATTTTAAAGAAATCCCCTCACTCCCTGGAGCACCTGAACCGACCTTAGGAACTCATTTGTCCATGAAGATGACATTTTCAAAGTGTCTCTACTGCTGTGATAAAAGATAAAGAAATAAGAAAACACTATCCTGTAATACCATGTCATTCGCAGCTCTTTTTTCCCCTCAATTTTAAAGCAACCTATGTATTTAACAGTAAAATTATGAAATGCTTTAAAGTAGTTTTCCTTTCATAAATCTAATTTCAGGCAATTGCTAAGCCTAGATTATAGGTATGCTTATCAGCAATGAATGCACTGAAAAACACTTGGATAACAAAAGCTCCCAAAGCTCCTTCCAAATGTGCAACTGCACAGAACCTGGTACACATGAAAATATTCAAAGAAAGTCAGCTACATGCAGGATGAATTATTCCCTAAATAACTTGGAATGAATGCATTCAACTCAGAGGCATTTTGCTAGAAAGGAAGGAATGTTTCACCCTGATTTGTTAAAAATGTTCTGTTTATTTCTCTATTTACGTTTATGAATAATCAGCACATCACCACTAGTATCTGTTAGGCTAAAATCTTGCAAGACCAGGACCTGAGTGCCTGACAGACAGCCTTTGCTAAAAGGCCTATAATTGCATATTTCCAACAAATATTTTTAAGTGAAGGCAGAGATGTGTGTCTTACTTTGATAAGGGCTAGAAAACTTCTTAAAGGTATATACTGTAGTAAAGCAAAATTCCTTTCCCACTATATGCAGAAGAGATGTCAGTTTAGCTGAACTGCACATAAGGAAGAAAGCTTATTTTTATCACTGCTGCCAAAACCTGTTTAAGAAGACATCTGGAATTCCCATTATTTCTGTTTTGAAATTAAAATAATGCACAGTGTTGAAGGGAAAATACAGCAACGTGGAGTTTAGACACTTCTAATTACAGCCTGATCCAAGATGCTTAAAGCACTGGATAACTAACCCAAGGTTTTGATGCTTACTCAGCTTTATCTCAGGTCTAAGCATGAGCTGGATCTCCTAAACTAAGGTGCCAGTTTTGAGTAAGCAAATTACCTTTTGGCATTAGCACACTTTACATTCACAAGCAGAAATTTCTGTTCAAGGGCATAAAAAATAGATAAAAAATTGTGAAAGCTATTTAAGAGAGACAGCTGCCATGTTTGCCTGCTCCCCACTTCTGTCTCTGTCTGCCTGGAATACAAGCAATTTGTCTAGCCATATTTCAGTCTGTTTATTTTGGCTCTGGCACATTTATAGTTTATTTTCAGCCTTTTTTGGCTTTTGATCCTATCAACACAAATCTGCAAATTGAAATAAAATAACCTAACAGACAACCTTCTGTTTTAATTTTTGTTCCCTGGTAGAGTCAGTGGTTAAATATTATCTCCCCTGCTGTGGCTAACAGGCATGTAAGGGGTAAGCCATGTATGTGCTTCGGGTCTCTTTTGCCACTGCAGACAGGATGCAACACCCTCCAGCAGTGGAGTGGAAGGTGTCTGACTCTGGTCCAAGGTGGGGGCCATGGAGAGGCACAGCTGCTGTTCCAGAGCGGGCCAGGATCCTGGGCAGAACCGCTACAGCTCAGCTCCACTCCACTCTCCTCCGAGCAGCATAATCAATTACTTGTTCTCATCCATGTTTACTCTCCATGCCACATGGCAGATTTTTGGACAGTCATCATTCTGGTTCAAAATGAATTCTTCCCAAATTCATGATACAAAGGGAGGAGAAGCATCAGTGCAAGCAGGGGCAGGTGAGCCTGCACGTATTGCAAAGAACTCCATGGGAACTTTGTCACACGCAGCCAGATGGGTTCAGACAAAGTACAACTAGGCCAATGTTCCCGTCACTTCAGCTGACCTTCCACTAATAGCTGCCATTAACACTTTAGTCAGCAACTTTCCAAGGTAGCTGTGGTTAGGATAAATGGAAAGAACTGTGATTTTCATGATAAAACTGCACCGGTAAGGTGGATGACATCAGTGAGTCTGAACGCTTTTAACCTTTTTCTATTAAGACTATGAAGTGATTGAATGCAGAGCGCGAAGCTAATGAACACATGCTATCTGCTGAAAACGCAGCATGGAAAGGCTATTTTAATAAACCACTGTCAAAGATCCATCATATTTTACATTTCCAACTACGAGGAAGTCGAGTGTTGATGTAAATGATCATTTTGACAGACAGTGAGCAGGAAGCAGCAGTGTACCTGCATAGGTTAGCTATACAGCTTTAAGCCACGCTGCTGTTTACATTGAGATGCATGACTAAAGGGGATTCATGCCCAGAATGTCTAAATTTAGTGCTGCTATTTACCTAATTTTAACCCCGCAAGGGAAAAAACACCAACACTTTGGGCGTTACTTTCTCTCCTTCCAGCATATTCTTATTTAACAACTTTTATGACAATGTGGGTTTTCTCCCACCAGAAAAAATAATTTGTGGAATGACAGAAACAGTGGTAAACGTACTTTCTGCTCATTCTCCTACCGGGTGCATGTTGGAAGAAAGCAAATTAGCCATTATTTTGTTCCTTAACATACTAATATTCTTATTACCCTCAACAGTGAGACAAGTTACCTGTTACAATTCTTTTCATTAATGAAAAAATATCTTTTTTCTACCTTCTTTCCAGATGATAAAGCCCTATGCAAATGACTGCATTTCAATTTGGTTTCATATCTGTAATGCTCCAAAATCAGTGCCATGTACTCAGCTTATACTAGTGTAAACCAGACCATAAATGTGGCTCTGTGCTATTGGAATGGACCAGAGGAAATTGTAACAAAAGTTCTGAGGTGTTTCCAAATTCAGAGGCTAGACTGCCCAGGCAGTGAAGATAAGTTGTTAGCATGCACGGATAGCACGTTAACAGACAAAAACTAGCCCAGTGCTCCTATTACCCTGAGAACTGCTGTTTTTCCTTGCTTACGTGTTTCATAGTAGGTAATTCTCCATAGGAAAAGCTCCCGAGGAACCATTTTTTTCCAGAGGAGCCATTCATTAATGTGTCATAAATGGCAGAAAATGTGACTGCTGCCAGTTACTACATGACTTGTTACAGCTGCTAAAATGCACTTGCCAACATAACTTACTTTTCACAAAGTTGCCTTTACCTGTTACTACAATAACAAGCCATTCCATTATTAAATCAACTCCATCAATGCAGAGATCAATACAGAAAACTATCACATTTAACAAGCTAACACGAACTCTTGATGGACAAAACCACAAACCACCTCCTTGTCAATACTTGGATATCATTTGGAAAGATGCAGCACTAAAAAGAGTTAAGACAGACCTGACTATCCTATCTCATAAACAGAACTGAGCCCACTTAATATTTGCTGAAAAGTACCTAAAAAAAAATGGTAATGAAATACTCTCCTAACCAGCTGTGAATAGCCAAGGATATTTAATTATTGAAACTAAACATGATAGATTTTTAGATTTATCAAAGCAC
This sequence comes from Psittacus erithacus, assembly GCA_009867235.2. Taxonomy (NCBI): domain Eukaryota; kingdom Metazoa; phylum Chordata; class Aves; order Psittaciformes; family Psittacidae; genus Psittacus; species Psittacus erithacus. The sequence goes on along the minus strand of WYDI02005365.1, from coordinate 2,740 downwards.
TGGGATTTTATGTGGTACAGAACGATGCTCCCTACTTTGCATTTTTTCAGTGTTTATCTGCTGTTGCATATTCATGTAGAACCTCATCTGCCTGATACATCCCATTTTGATGAAAACAATAATCACTGATTAAACAAGCAAGTGGAGAGAGCTGCAGAAATTATCAAGTCCATTACTCAAATTAGTGAGACTTTGGTTAAAAGGATAAAAAACTACATACTGGTCTGAATAGAATCTTTGTATTAGTTTCTACCATGTATATTTTAAACAGCATACTTTATATTCTGCAATTTTTTTCCCCATCTCTAAAATTATATTACCAAGAGTTTTGTGTAAGAGAAGAAATTCAACTTAATTATGGGCCTAGATTTAAAGCAACCGTTCACTTTATCTAACTTATATATCCCCATATCCTTTTGAAATTTCATTTGTACAAGTCAATAAGAAAAATTATTTGCTCATTAGATTAATTAAAATTAAAAGATGCTCACTTTCTTCCAAGAAAGGAGGAAGAAAGCGACCCTGAGAATGTTTTATGTGAAGTAAACTCGGCCATTTAACTTTGGTCATTTCTTAGTTTGTGAAATGTAACTTGCTCTGTGTGCTCCCCACAGGCTGTGATTCAACACATCACCTCACCCTCGCCATTTGTCACATCAGGAAATGAAATGAAAGCCATTTAATCATATCTTCCTCACATCACTTTCAAAATTAGCGCATATCTGGCAAAACATCAAGGAGTGGTTCACCGCAGGGCTCAGTGAAGACGGTCCTCCCCCCACACTCTGCTCACTGCTGAAGCCACCCCTCCACAGTCCTTCTTTGCAGGGCTACCTCCTGGCCCTTTGCTCAGGGGCAAAGCATGGCAGATCTGCTCCCAAACGCATCTTCTGCAAAGCTCACCAGGCACATCCTCTGCTGCCACACAGTGCAGTGGCTAACCAACACTTCATGCCAATAAAGAAATACAAACTGCTCTTGCTAAGCTTGCAAGCAGCAGGAAATCTGAGACCACCACCCCATGGCGGAAAAGGGAGCAGGAAAGCCCTTTCTGAGGGGCCACAACATACAGGTTAGTCAATATTGATACTGGGTCTTGCCATCTCCCAGTTTAATTTGCAGCATAAACAGACAAAATGTGGTCAACATAGTCTCACATTACTCTGAGAGCAGACGGTCCTTCTGATGCAGCAGGAAAGATCTATCTGGGTAAGGAAACATTTTTTTTTCCATCCCACATTTTGAAGGAAAAGTCCAGAGGGAATATACACTCACCCAGTGATGAGCTTCAATCTCCTAACTAGAGTTATCCCAAGAAATGAGTGGTGGGACCCCCACTAGCAGAGGGGCCAGGGATGCTGCCAAGAGCCCTTCTTCCTCCTGACAGGACCCTGCTGCTGAGGCCCCTTCAGAAACCTCATGTAAAGGTAAAGTGAATGAGAGTAAACCTGGTTCTTCCTGAAGCTTCTTGTGGGCCTGCCACTCCCTTTGATCCCTGAGCTGCCAAATCAACCTGCCAGAGCACATAAATTCAAAAGACCAGAAGGCAAAATGAGGAAAATGGGGTCAGGCTAATGGGATTTAACATTAATTCCACACCAAGCCTGAAAAGATGGAAGAACAGGGCCTGGGGGGTGAAAGGGATAATGAACTGAGAATTGATGGAAGGAAACTTAATTGGTTTTAACAACAGAAGGTCACATTTTGTTACCTTTATTTGGTTTGAGCAATAATCTTATTTTGACAATTTGTGCCAGCTGATGACCTGCCCTACTCTTCACTGGGACTGTTCTAGAGCAAGTCAGTGAAGAATGCAGAATGCTGGGATGAGGGGCATAAACATGTGGCAGAGAGGAGGTCTGAGTGAGCAAACTACAAAGGGACCATTAGCTGATGTAACGCTGTAAGGGGCTGACGAGAAAACAACTGGGAGGGAGGGAGGCCGGTGTTCCCATTTACTGCTGTGCTCAACAGAGCTACAACCAATACAGTCCTACTTAATCATAAGATCAGCAGAGAATCAGTGGTTTACTTCAACAAAAGGATATAAGAGGAATTATAAGAGGAATTAGAGATGTGTGCACGTCTACAGGGGTATGATATAATAGGCATCACAGAAACATGGTGGGATGGCTCCTATGACTGGAGTGTTGGAATGGAAGGTTACAGGCTCTTTAGAAAAGACAGGCCTGGCAGGCGGGGAGGGGGAGTTGCCATTTATGTTAGGGATAGGCTGGAGAGTATGGAACTCTGTCTGGGGGCAGGTGAGCAGACAATAGAGAGTTTGTGGGTCAGGGTTAAAGGGAGAACAGCAACAGAAGACATTATTGTGGGGATCTGTTACAGACCGCCTGATCAAGAGGACTCTGGATGAAGCACTCTATAGGCAAAGAGGAACAGCCTCACGCTCGCAGGCCCTTGTTCTCATGGGAGACTTCAACCACCCTGATAACTGTTGCAGGGATGGTACAGCCCAGCACAAGCAATCCAGGAGACCCCTTGATTGTGTGGAAGACAACTTCCCTCTGCAAGTAACAGGAGCCGGCAAGGAGAGGTGCCATGCTTGACCTCGTGCTTACCAACAGGGAGGGGCTGGTTGGAAATGTGACGCTCCAGGGCAGCCTTGGTTGCAGCGATCATGAGATGGTCAAGTTCGAGATGCCCAGGACAGTGAGAAGAGCATGCAGCAAGCTCACTGCCCTGGACTTCAAGAGAGCAGACTTTGGCCTCTTCAGGAACC